>CATIWO010453746.1:0-33982 GCA_949673435.1 Macaranga tanarius
GGGAGGGAGAACGAAGCCTTCCTTATAAGGGGGTGGATACCTTCCCACTATGACGCGTTTTAAACCCGTGAGGGCCCTTGCTGGGTGTCTTGTGGCCAAAGCGGACAATATCATAGGCGGGTTGGCTGGGGCTGTTACACAATTAGTTCATGTTTAAACATCACCTGTATTACAAGATTTATTTTATTTATGTTTAAATTAGTATCAATTAGTTTATGTTTAACCATTGAGTATCAATTAGTTCATATCTAAACATCACATGTATTATGGAATCTACATAATTAATTACAAGTACGTAGTTTAGCATCTACATGATTAAAATTATAAATTACAAGTATGTAGTTTAGCATCTACATGTTTAAACATCACATGTATTACAAGATTTATTTTATTCATATTTAAATTAGTATCAATTAGTTCATGTTTAAACATCAATTAGTTCATGTTTAACCATTGAGCATCAATTAGTTCATGTTTAAACATCACATGTATTATGGAATCTACATAATTAATTACAAGCATGTAGTTTAGCATCTACATGATTAAAATTATAAATTATAATTTTATTTTATTTAATGATTCCTAGTTTTAAGTTAAAACTTAAATTAAAACTATCTAGTTTTAATGTTATAAGTAAATTTAATATAACAAAGCAATTTAACATTATTATATAATACTCATTTATATTTAAATAAATATAGTATTAATTCAAATTTACTATTAAATAAATATGATTTAAATTATTAAGTAAATAATTGCCTTATAATATTGTATTTTATATTAATTAAATATAATATTAATTTAAATGAGTAAATAGTTATTTTGCCTCCTCAAAACTACATAGTTTTGCCTAGTTTGGAATTTTAATATAACCTATTACCTATCTAACCTAATTTTAACCTACTTGCTCATTTAAGCTAAAACTTCTCTTCACTTGCATGACAGCCGCTGCCCCCTTCTCTTGACTCCTCGACCCATCACCCATTCATCTGCCATATCTGCCGGCTGCCGCCATCAACCACACCATTTTCTTCTTCTTCTTTCAGCACCATCATCATCTTCTTTTTGTTCTTCTTTAAGTAGCACTGTCATCATCTTCTTCCTATTCTTTTAAGCAGCTGCATCATCATCATCTTCCTTTTCTTCTTCGTTCAACTACTTCCACCACCAGCTCCGCTTGCTACTCCTCCAACTTAAGTTCTGGCTCCAGGCACCAAGCGAAGACCACCAGCTGCTGCATCACCGCCTTCTCACACCTGCCTCAAGAACAGACTGGCTGTAGCACCATCATCATTCTGAGCTAAGATTTGTAGACATCAATCTCATCATATCACTCTTGATTCTGATCCTTGGTACCCGCTTCCTTTTTCCTTTCAAATTTTCATTCTTTTTTTAAATATCAATAATGGGTACTTATATTATATTGGGATAAAGTTAGTTCTTTGGTTAATTATTGTTGGATTCTATTTCTTTCTTTCATTGAGTTTGTTCATTGCTATTGATTCCCAGCAAAAATGACAAGCTTGACATACTGATTTTCCTTTAAAAGGTGATGACTGATGCAAGTATTGTTGTTGTCATAAAATCAATTTCTTCAATTTTTTTTTATGTTTTTCTTGGTGTTTCCAGAATTCCCATTTTGTTGTTTGGTTGTGTTGAGAATCTTTATCTTTCTCTTTCTTTATCTGATTCATTAGCTTTTCGTTTCCAAAGATATTATCTTTGATATTTTTTTCTTCGTTTGTTTTATCTTGGCTTGTAGTGTGGTTCTTCTAAACTTTTTGAAAGAGTTATTGATTCTTTTTTGGGTTCTTTCTTTAATAAATAATTGATCGATTGCTTATTTTTTCTTTTGGAAACTTGAACATGTAGGTTTGATTGTTTTTTCTTGGCTTCATTCTGTTTTGAATCTGCATTTGCTCCAGCCTGCTCCATTCCTGTTCCAGCCATTATCATCAAGGTAATTTCAACTACCTAATTTCTTTTACAATGAAGATATGCCTGCTGTGTTTTATGTTGTTTGCTGTGTTTTATATTGTCTATTGTTTATGCATGTTGATGAAGATATATCCGCTATGTGTGTAATTATGTTGATGAATTTGATATGTCTGTTGAATATTCAGCAGCAGCCATTTCCTGAAGTTTGATTTTGCCTTTGATTATGTTAAATTTGGTTGGTTGCTGCTATTTTTTTTTTTTTTTGGATTTTCAAGCTTTTGTTGCAGTTTTTTTGTGTGTTACAACTGGTGTGTTCCGACTAGAAGTCTTTTGCTTCAGTTACATTATTTAATTTTTTTAGTTAATTCTTTTTTTAATAGACTAATAGAATGTCAGACCTTCCTTATGTTAATCTATTGTCCCCAAAAAAAACTCATAAATAAGTCCAATAATGGAGAATGCTGCAGATGATGCAGTTGTTGTGATTTCGAATAAAGAAAATGCATCATCTGCAACAGCGGATGATGGGGTTGAAAATGTATAAGGTAATGAAGAAGATGCCTCATTTTGTGCAAAGAAAATAAAGCTCACTTCTGAAGTTTGGTCTGAATTTAAAGTAGTCACACTTTCTGATAAAACACAAAAGGTGAAGTGCATCCATTGCAAGGCTCATCTTACTTTTGTCAAGGGTGGTACAATAACTCATTATCATAGGCACCTCAAAGCTTGTGTGAGGAGGAAAGTGAAGTTGTCGGGACAAAAGGAATTGACAGTAAAAACCTCTATATCAGAGTCTGAAACGGTAGCTGCAGTGCAAAATTTTAAATTTGACCAAGCTAAGATCAGAGAGATTTTATCTCACATGATCATGGTCCATGAGCTACCATTTTCTTTTGTGGAGTATGAGGTGTTTAATTTGTTGATGAAGACTGCTACTCCACATTATCAAAAGGTTAGTTGTGTAGTTGCAAGGAAAGATTGTTTTTCAAGTTATGAACTTGAAAAGAAAAAAGTTTCGACACTTCTGAAATCTGCAAATAAAGTGAGTGTGACGACTGATATCTGGAAGTCAACCAACCAAAAGGTTTCCTATATGGCCGTCACTTGCCATTTTGTAGATTGTAATTAGAAGTTGTAAAAGTGTATCATCAATTTCTGTGATATACCACCCCCTCATTTCGGCGTCGCAGTTTGTGATGCATTAAATAAATGTTTGGTTGAATAGGAAATTGATGATAAGGTTTGGACAGTAACGGTTGACAATGTATCTTACAATGATGTTGCGGTCTGGATGTTAAAAGACAATCTCTCTTATAAAAATTAACTTGTTCTTGGTGGACAGTTGTTTCATGTAAGGTGTTGCGTACATATTTTAAATCTCCTAGTGCAAGACAGGTTATCTGAGATTGGAGATATAATCAAGAATGTGCGGGAAAGTGTTAAACATGTAACACAATCCGAGAGTCGTTTGAAGATTTTTGGGAAAATAGTGAAGCAATTAAAGTTGACTTCAAAGCAGCTTATTCTTGATTATTGCACAAGGTGGAATGCAACATACTTCATGTTGTCGGCTGCTTTGGAGTTTAAAGATGTTTTTCTAAGATATGCACAAAGAGAACTAAACTACTCATTCTTGCCCAGTATGGAGGATTGGCTAAAAGTTGCTGAAGTTTGCTCTTTTTTAGAGGAATTTAATAAAGTTACTAAACTCATTTCATGTATTATTCACTTCATTCTAAATTTAGTGATTTACATGTTCTTAAAATTATCTATTTTATGTAATTTTATAACATCTTACATATTGTTGTAGGTTCTGAATATCCAACATCAAATTTGTTTCTTCCCGAGCTTTATAATATTAAAAAGTTGTTGGATGAAAAAAATAATGATGAAAATGATTTTATGTGCTCAATGGTGAGAAAGATGAAAGAAAAATTTGATAAGTATTAGGGTGATTGCAATTTGTTGTTATCGATGGCAGCGGTTTTAGATCCAAGAAATAAAATGCAAATGATTGAATGGTGCTTTCCTTTGATTTATTCAAGAGGTGATACTATTGAGCAGGTTACTACTATTCGTGAGACATTACGCATGCTCTATAAAGATTATCTTGAAGCTTATAGAGCAAATAATGGTGAAAAAGAAGTTCAAAGTCAAAATGAAGGAGAAACTTCAAGTATTGGGCTGAAAGGAAAAACAAGGGGGAGGGCTGAATTTTACAGCTATATCAGGAATGTTGAATCATCGATAGAACAAGTGAAATCTGAATTAGATGTATATTTGGAGGAAGGTGTTCATATTTGTGAAGATGATGCACAGTTTGATGTTTTACAGTGGTGGAAGATGAACACTCTAAAATTTAAAGTGTTATCAACAATGGCATGCGATATTTTATCAATTCCAATCACAATTGTAGCTTCGGAGTCCGCATTTAGTGCCGGAGGAAGAGTTATTGATCCATACCGTGCAAGATTGGGAGCGAACACAGTTCAAGCTTTATTATGCAGAGAAGATTGGTTGCGTGCCTTTTATGGGATAAAGTGAAAAAGAAAAGTACATTTCAAACTTTATATCTTATTTTCACTTTTAACTTTATTTATTTATTTTTTTGCTACTTGTCATTCAATCTTTAAGCAACTGTATGCTGTTTTTGCTGCTATTTATATATGTATCTTTATATTTTTGCTGCTGTTTATTTACTTTTTTTTTCTACTGTTATTTTATTTTTATATTGCTAATTGTTGTATTTTTTTATAGGATGAAGAGGACATCAAAGAGGTTCAAATACCTCAGACTTGAAGGCTGCCATATTAAAGGTATAATTGATTTTTTATTCAATCTTTCATAATTTCCTGATTCAGGTGGATATATGGAACTTATGTTATGTGAAAAATAGTTGTTGCATTTGGTAAAAGCACTAATAGCATGTTAAAAATGTTTTAATTGGTTGAAGAACAAAATAATGCATTTATGTTATGTATATTTTTCCCTTGATAATTGTGTATTGTTATGATTTTCTTTTTTGTTTTTCTACTTTTATATTTGCTATTTGTACTTTAATTTAGGTTGTTATTATGTGTATTACTTTTGCTTTTGTTGGATGTTGTACTATGCTAAAGCAGGTGTAATTTTCACTTTTGTTAGATGTTGTAATATGCAATATGCTAAAGCATGTGTAATTTTCGAGCTCGAGCTCACAAACGAGCTCTTTGGCGAGCTCAATCTCGAGCTCCATGTTGAGCACTCTTTGGCGAGCTCAATCTCGAGCTCCCTGCCGAGCTCTCCTTCGAGCTTTTAAACGAGCAATTAAACGAACGAGCTCAAGCTTTTAACAAACGAGCAAAATGCGAGTCGAGTTCGAGCAAGCTCGATCTCCATTGTCACGAGCCGAGCTCGAGCTCAAACATCATTTCACAAAAATACACGAGCTTTCCAGAACCTCGAGCCGAGCCCAAATACCTGACTATTCGGCTCGGCCCGGCTCGATTACATCCCTAGTTATAAATCTAGTCATCAAGTATTAATGCATTCTTTTTTTTTTTTTTTAATAAATCATCTGAATTTGATTTTTGAAGCCAGATTAAATAATTTTTTTTAATATACTGACAACCGTTGGAATTAGTTGACAGAATTACTCTCACTTAAGTTACCGTTTCAAATTCGAAATGTAACTTTATAATTTTTGTGAATGCGCTAATATAAATGTGAAATGTCATGATATCTAAAAAATTAATATATTTTTAAATGCAACAAACTAATTTGAGAGATACCCTATTGCAATTATCTAGGAAGGAATAATTGTATGCTGTTTTCTTAAAGAAAATTAAAAACACATGAAACACATTTTTTTTTTTTTTATCTTGCTTACAACATCACATAAACTTCAGTTGAAAATTCAATTCTTTTGACTAGGCAACGAATAATAAATTCATGGATCTGATGTTTACATCAGCTGTGATCCCTTCACATCAGGAACTGAAGAAATAAAAATATCAAACGGTATATAACATTAAACAGCAAGAAAAAGAAAATATAATATATTATTATTAATGCATTGGGGAACCCATTTCCCAATTATATACAGCTAGGCTAACCCCATCAATTAGGATAGTTCTTATCTAAAGTACAATTACTTACAATTTATTTATGAACAAACATTGAACAATTACAGAGTTTAGGCTATAGAATTCAATTTAGAAGATTGCAGCTTTTAGTCTTCTGTTCAACTCCTTCCTGCAAAAAAAAAATAGACATATATATATATTAATATATTAGGAAGCTCTTTTTCCGTCTAAACCATGGATATCCAGAGCCTAATCTAACAGGTAAGAACACAGGGGCAGTAAAAGTATCCTGTGTTAACACAGAGAACCCTTTACTTCTTTTTAACTTAAAAAAAAAATTTACTGACCTCATGAGTTCTCTGTCAAGGTTTGAAGCTGATAATAGTCCTCTATTCTCTTCAGCCCTCCTTAGAAGATATGGTATAACAGTGTCTATATGCCCAAATGGCAAGTACTTGCTCACTTGAAAACCCTCATTTCTTAAGCCAATTGAAAGTGCTTCTGCCATTCCATATAGCTGCGCAAATTCAAGCTTTTGATTCCCATTTTTGATTCCCAAATCTTGTGCTTTTGTCGCTGCCAATCTCCCTGTACAATGCACATAAAAACAGCTTTATAAACGTTGCAGAGGAGTAACTTTAATGCTAATTGCATAATGTTTTAGATGCTGCATGTGTTTGAAATGAACTTTTACCTGATTCGACATTGTGGGTAGCAAGAACGACGCCATGAGCGCGATTAGTGATCGTTTCAAGCAAGAAAGAAGCACAATCATTGTAGCAAGCATGTGTTTGCTGAATGGTGTTATGAACAGGAGATTCATAGCCTAAGGAAGAGGCTAATTTTTTTTCACTTGACATATAAGCACCTCTCACTAACTTGAACCCCATAGGAACTCCCATCTTGTCTGCAGCTTTAGTTGCTAGTAACAATCTTTCTTTTGCATCCTTCAAGTAAGCTTGAATTGTGTTATATACAATAGGATTATCATCTTTGTTGTAGGTGAGTGCTGACGCGTATGTGAAGTAATCAATTGCAGGTTGAACTGCTGTGTGCTCTGCATCTACTAGTAATGGGACATTGGCATCAACACATTCTTGACATAGTTTCCATAGTCTCTGCTGGGTTAATTGGAGTTCATGTTCTTCTTCTGGGGTTAAAGGTGGTGGTTTTTCAATGGTGTGATATAACGGGCTGCAATCAGAGAAAATAGGCAATGTGTTCTGTTTCCATGGGAGATTAAAAGAAGGGTCTTTTTGTTGCCACCTTAATAAATCACTAATTCTTTCTAGTAGCTTGAGGGTGCAAATTGCTGTCATCTTTACTACCACAAAGCTCACCTGTTAGCAAACAAAAATTAATCATTTTAACGCTATACATTTTTATTAGTCAAGTGTGAAATAATCAAAATATGTATTGTTTATTCACTCATTGGTGTAATATTCTGAGGATGGATAACAATCTTTATTATAACAAAATTTTGAAAATACTAAAAGAAAACTCAATTAAATTGTTTTATTTATTCTATAGACTTTTCAAAGATGAAATTACTTGGAGATATCAACAACACCAAGTTGGAAAGGGAAGCCATGAAAAAGACACATTCCCTTTTCATATTTGCAAGAATTTTTTTATTTCCATTGGTCTTCTACTCAAATCAAAAGGGTCATTTTCATTTTACAAGAGGAATATTCATGCCTATTGAATTTTCTTTTGGCTACTTGATTCCAACTAGAGTTCAAATAGGAGTCTTTGTTGCAAATAAGCCAATAATGCATCCTGGTTGTGTTTTCAGCTGTTCCTTTATTTAATCAATTTTGTCCATACTTTAGAAAATCACAAAATTCATGTGCTCAACTCACCAACTATTTCGTCCACTAGATCCCCAATTGAAAAAGGCAAGCAAATAATTTAATAATAAATAAAGTAAATTAAAAAATTTTAATTTGTCATTAAGCCTCTAAATGGAAATGAAGATTTGGGAATTGGGATTCCACTATTTTTAAGAGAGAATTTTTTTAAAAAAATCATTAACAAATTATTGTTATTAAATGAGTCAAAATCGTACCTACCGTTCTTATCATACAACTAAGAACCTACTCACATGCATAGATTCAAGACACAGTATGACTTGGTACTTGATATCCTCCAACTCATACCTACGTGTACATGAGCAGAGCCCAAGAACTTTATCTTTTTTCTTTTAAAAAACAAACAAAAAATAAAATAACGTTATGAATATAGCTTATTAATGGCTTAAGCTTACTTCACGCTTCATCTCTTCCACTATAGTCTAGCTAAAAATACCAGAACATAGTAGCAAAAAAAAAAAAAAATTCCTTCTTCATAGGGTTTATCTTTGAAATCAAATGTAAAAGTTATGGAAAAATATATATTCTTTTAATTTTTTTCAGTCAAACTCAAAATTTTACTTAAATTAAGCCTCTGTAAGCTGATATCAACCATTGTTTATTTTCTTTTAATTTTCTTATGATAGTAATGTGCCCTGCAGAAGAATTAATAAGAAATACTAACAAAGAGGATGATATGGAACAGAACATTTAACAGAAAAAATTTAATGAAACTTACAGAAGATGGAGAAAGAGATTTGGCAGCTTGAATAGTATTTTGAAACCCAAGAAAATTTCTTTCACAGGCATCATGATCGCTTGTAAATTCAACAGCAAAATCAAGCATACCTCTTAAACCAGATGACTCATTAATTTTTCTAATACACTGCCCTGCCTCAAACACATCTTCACCACCACAAAAATGTTGATAAAAAGTATGTCTTATAATCTTCAACACAACATCACGTACAATACTATCAATCTCCATCAACTTAGAATTCATAACCCACATCCCAAAATCAACCAAAGGCTCTGTGGCAGCCATTTGAAGAATTAAAGATGCATGTATAAGTTTTGTAGTTGGCACGTTTGCAAAGAGTTTTTGGTGATCATGTAAGTCCAAGATAGGTGTTGGTTGGTCTGTGGCGATGGTGGAGGTGGTGGTGGTAGCAACGGTATCGGTGGTGGGTTCTGGTTTTCCGGTCAAGGTTAAGGATTCTATGGCCGAGAAGGAGGAGGAGGAGGAGGAGGAAGAGTTGAGTGGCCTGAGGAAGAAAGGGAGGTTCTTTTTTAAGAGTTTTGGTGTAAGAAATTTGGTGGCCATCCAAAGTTTGGTTATTACAAAAATTTTTTGTTTTGTGAAGTGATAATAAATTGGTGAGTATTGAAGAGCTCTATTTATAGAAAATTATTTGAAGGGTGTGGGGTTAATTTGTAGGGTTGGTGTAGGTAAAAAAAAAGGGGCTTGCTATTTACTGCCGTTATTTTCAGTAACATAAGCTGACTTGTCTTAATTTATTATTACAATTTAAAAAATAATAATAATAAGATTAAAGAAATTGAAAAGTGATGGGCTGTATATGAATAATACTTTCATTGGGGAAACTCCGTGTGTTAGAAAAGTGATAGTTCAAAAAAAGAAAAATGATTGATATTATATAAATTATGCAGTCAAAAATGAAGGGGCTGGAGGATGATCTAAAGATTAGTAATCAAGGTACGGTTGTAATTAAGTTACTAACATGTTAGTATCGGCTGATAAAGATTATTCTCGTTTAAACAATTTTTAAAATTTGAGTCATGGTATATACAGTAATATTAAATAATTATTGGAAAATTTTTATCATTCTTATAATTTTATCCGGTCGAACGAAATTAGCTAGAGTCCAAAAAAAATTTAAGTAAATTCTTAATTCATAATATTCATTTGAGCTTTCAAATTCAAGTATAATAACAAAATATTAAACAAATTGACTAAATTCATGTTTTTAAGAGAATGAATTTTACCATCTTAAAGCAGTTAAAAATTGAATTTATAATCTTTATAATGCCATTAAGTAAACTTTTACCATTTAACAATTTAATATTTAATAAATTCATCAAAATATAAAACATTAAATATGAAGCATCACTTAAATTGGGTAGTGTAGAGGAGTCCATAAAACCATTTTAGGCTTCTACTAACATAAGCAACAAGTTCTAATTAGCATATTGTTAGCGTACAAGATTGAGTATTGTGGAAAATTTTCTATATTGAGGCTCGAATTTGGATTTTTTACCTATAATAATAAATGATTAATGTAATATATATATATATATTTATATATACATAATCCATGTACTTGTTTTGCTCGATGTACATTTAATTTACACACCTCATTTACAAGATTTTATGAAGAAACAATGAGATACAGGGAAGAAATGTTAACAAGAAACAAAACAGGCTGCTGGAAAATTCATGCAACCCAAGATGTGTCACCTTGCCATTTGCCACACCTCAACATCAGGAACTAGTTCTCACTGTGGTACACATATACAAATTGAATTAAAAGTTGTTAGGTTAATTTTTATTTAATTATAATTATTGTGTATTTATATCTATACTTGTATTATATATCAATTACTATAATTAAATAAAAAATTAATTATTATAATTAAACAAAAATTAATCTAACGGTTTTAATTTTATTCGTATATATACTAAAAAAGGACTCCTAAAACTGATAAAAATAAAAGAAAATTCACATTTTTATGCAACCTATAATACTAGAAGGTCCAAAAATCCAAGAATCAGCTTCACAACAATGAATTTGTAATTTGTTTCTTTTAAATCAACATAAACAATGATAGAATCAAGCACAACCATCACTGTATCAATATAACATTCATTAATTGATATATGGATGTAAATGAACAATTTTTTCTTTTTGAACAAAATGTAGATAGACAATTCTTCCAAGCTATAGTAAAAGCCAAAATTCTAACTACAACAAGCTAAGCAACAACGAAGATTAGAAGAAGCCTTGTAATGACAACTCAATAGGATTAACATAAAGAGCAGATCTCAGTGATTTTGAGCATAGAAACCTCAATACAGGTATCAAGCTCCAGAAGCAAGCAAATAGCCAACTTTTGCCACTACTCCAAGCTAACCAGTATCAGTACATTGTATCTAAATCAGATAGTACTGCAACTCCAGATGACGTGCCTCTTCCTTGATGCATAAACCAATAAAAAACCTGCATTAAAGAGCATATACAAAAACTGTCTGTACTACTGAGTTGCAGCAGGAGCAACAGTACTCCCCAATCCCATCTTCTGCCCCAACAGCGTGAGCTGCTCAACAAACTCCACTCCAGTGAGAATTTCTGTTGTACCATATACAACATGCTTGACGGATAGCTGGCGCTGTGCAAGCTCTTGCAAACTGCCATATTCCACATAATTACCGCCACCAATCATGAATACAATAGCTTCTTTAAATGGCCCTTTGAGAAGGCTGCTCCCAGCTCCTGACTTGGGAGCTCGAGGATCAAACACAAGGTACGAATCAATTTCAGGATTAGGTTTCCCCTCCACCAAAGCTTCAACGGTCCTTGTTAATGCTAGCTGCCTATCGCTAGATAATAGATTCTTCACACCAGCAGTCACAGCACTAATTGACTGCCCGTAAAGCTTTTCAGCCCAATCAACAATATTACTTCTACTGGCAGAATTTGCTGATGCCAATGAAACATTAAGGGACTTCATTTTTTTCACATACTGGAATGCACACGTATCAACTTCAGACTCCCTTAGAGCTGCTTCAACGGCTTCAACTTCTGACTGGTTAATGCTTTCAATCGATATAAGGTAAATGATTGCAAATCTCAGCTTATCCATCTTGGACCCTTTCCCTCTTAGCACTCCCAAAAGTTCATTTCGATCAATCCCTCCTCTGACTATCATGTCATTCTCCTTTTTAGCATAATTATCAAGAGCTCTCTCCTTAATTTCACCCAGTAACACAGTGGCAATGTTTGTGTGCTTATCAATCACCTGCTTTCGCTCCGTCAACTCAGGCAAGGAGTTCACTGCATTCATCAAATGGTTTGTGTTCCCAATCAAGTCTGTTCCATCAAATTCTGCCCCATCTGTTCCACCAGTCCTCCTATTCACCTCATCAACATCCTTCTTATACTTATTCAACTGTGTCTCAATTTCTACAGCAACTTCAGGAAATTCCAGAGACCCATTAGCAACCCAGAACAGATCCGAATTATCCAACTCAAAAGATTTCGTCCCACCCTTTTCCCCTGGCACACTCAACCTATTCAAGTTCAAACCAAGCACATCATGAACAAGAGGACGATACCTAAAATCATGCTGTATCCCAACAGCAAGTTCAAAATTCCTATCAAAAATACACAAAATCGGCCTCTGAAAAGAACTCATAAAACCCCCACCTTCCGAAAATAAATTATTCTTGGACAACAAATGATCCCTCAACTTTTGGTCCAACCCTGAGGCAACCATCTCAGCCGGTCCACCACGAGGACACCTGATAACAGGAACAACACCAAGAGTAGCCAACACGCAAAACAACCCACTGACAATCCTCTCAATAATCTCCTCAATTTCCCTATCCCCAGCAGAAGGATCATTCAACTGAACATAACAAGACTTTTGTGCCAACGAAAACAAATTATCCTCTAAAGTAACAAACTCCAAATATTGATCATGAACCTTGGAAATCCTACTAATAGAATCCGAATTCAATGTCCCAGATGCAAGATCCTCGAGAAGAGGACGCGGAATTGAACTCGAAAAATTCAAGTGAAAAGTATCATAAAGCGATTTCGTAGCATCAGAAACAATTCTCTGAATATTCTTTTGAGTAGGTTGTATAAAATACACAGCAGGAACATCATGAACAGGATTTCTAGCTTTATCAATAAGGAAATAAAGAGTAACCCCATGTTTTCGAAGATCTTTAACATGAATTAATGGAGATAATATATCTTGACAAAATTTATCATAAATTAAGATCTTGTAAACCTCTTCATTAGCAGTACCTGTTGCATTAACTGGCTGATTCAGGTTCAGCATCCGCAGTATACATTCTGCAAACAATAATTATAGATCAAACCCAGTTCAAATACCATTAAACAACAACTGGGCTCTCATAAAAAACGAGAAATTTCATAGTATGATAGAAGAAGAATAAGAGATCTAAATAAAGAAATGGAAATCTACCTGTTTGTTTTTGACGAAGATTGAGAGCCATAACAGCAGCGTTACGATTACTCTAAAATTGTGAGAGAAGCAGATAGATTTGTGTTGCTTCTAAAGATCTATTTTCAAGATTCTCTGTTTACCTCTCAGATTTCAGTCGAGAGAGAGATGGTGGTGATGGAAAAGAAAGAAGAAGATCTGTTAACAACACCAGTACTGTTTGGGCTTGCTCAAAATGAGAAATTATACTATTTGGGTTAGATCCGGCCACTGCCAACACATCCAACCAATAGTTTCATCTCATTATTATTATTATTATTATTATTATTTTGAAAATTAGCCTGTGGTTTAGCGCTTTTAGCACAAGAGGCATGTGATTTTTTTTAACACTTAAATGGCATGTGGTTAGAGCTGTGCAGGATCCACCCGGTCCGAAATTTTTGGGCCTGACCTGAAATTTTGGACCGATTCGGTGGAAATTGGGCTGAAATGTGATTCGGTTCAATCGGGTTAACATAAAACGGGTTACGGTGGGTGGGTTGGTTGCGAGCCGGTGCAAACTGATCCGCCCGAACTTCCGAAATTTGATGTTCAAAACGCAGCGTTTAGTGTTGATATATATACATATATTATAACTCTAACCATATTTTCATAAACCTAACCTAACTCTCTTTTTCTCTTGTCTGCGCCTCCCTCAGTCCCTCTCCCTCCCCTCTCTTCAACTTCTCGATCTTTCTATTGTTCTATGTGACTCTCTCAGTCTCTCTTCAGTCTTCACTCTTCAGATTCTCGATCCTTCTCTCTTTGTGACTCTGTGACTCTCTGAGTCTCTCTTCAGTCTTCAACTTCTCGATCCTTCTCTTCTCTGTGACTCTCTCAGTCTCAGACTCTCCGAGTCTCTCTTCAGTCTTCAGCTGCTTGATCCTTCTCTCTCTGTGAGTCTGTGACTCTCTGAGTCTCTCTTCAGGCTTCAACTTCTCGATCCTTCTCTTCTTTGTGACTCTCTCAGTCTCTCTTCTCTGTGGTCGCTACTGACTCCTCTCCCAAAACAACCATGGCCTTAGGCCTTGTAGCCTTGTAAGCTTCAGATCTATTATGTTTTGTGATCTTTGGGCCCCTCTCTGCTCCAAATCTATGTGATTTTGGCACTGGTTGGAATCGATCTCGTAGGAAGTCACTAAAAACTAAATTTTTGTATATGTTGTGGAAAAAAATTTGTGCTTTCTTTACTGATTTTCAAAGTTTGTGACTTTTATGTGTGATTTTGAAAGTTTGTTTACTGATTTTGAAAAAAAAATTGTCCTTTGTGCCTTTGTTAGTGAATTTTTTATTATTTAGGTATTTTCAAATAAGCACAAAAACAGATCCTGTCATTCTCTTCACTCATTCTCTGTATTGTGTAACAAAATGAATTTTTATTTAAATTTACCATTTTTTTTGGTGTGTGTCTGTCACTGTGACTATGTACTGTGAATCTGTGATGGTGGCCTGGTGGGTCTGTGTGTGCTGTGAACCTTTGATGGTGGGTCTGTGACTCTGCGAGTCTGTGTGTGCTGTGAACTGTGTGTTATGGAAAAAAAATTTGTGCTTTCTTTACTGATTTTCAAAGTTTGTGACTTTTATGTGTGATTTTGAAAGTTTGTTTATTGATTTTGAAAAAAAAAATTCTCATTTGTGTTAGCGAAATTTTTATTATTTAAATATTTTAAAAAAATCACAAAAACAGATCTCTGTCATTCACTTCGCTCATTCTCTGTATTGTGTAACAAAATGAATATTTTTTTAAATTTACCTTTTTTAATGTATATAATTTAACAAAATGAGTCTGTGTGTGCTGTGAACCTTTGATGGTGGGTCTGTGTGTGTTGTGAACTTGTGATGGTGGGTCTGTGACTCGGTATGTGGTGTGAACATGTGAATATATGATGGTGGGTTTGTGAGTCTTTGCTATGGACCTAAACCAAGTATCTGTCTCACTTGAGTCTTGATTTGTGAGTCTCTGCTATGAAGCTTCTTTTTTTTAAATACTTTTAAAATTTTTTTATCTTTTTGTGTTGTTTTATTTTTAACAAATTAGATTTGTTGAGTTCTGTGTAAATGAAATATTTATTATGTTTGTGGGTGACTTTGTGTGCTGTGTTGTGATTGTTAGTTTCAGTTAACTTGAATCAACTGAACTTAAATGGTGGAAGCACTAGTTTCTATTCGAATTCTCTCACTTCTGTAATAGAATGTCATATTTAAAAGGTGGAAGCCCTTATTTGAAGTTAACATTGGATACAAAAATCCCTTCAAAAAGGTGTGTTTGATGTTATGTTTCTGTATTTTCAAAGTTGTTGTTGTTATTAGTTATTACATACCTCTATCATTCTGTTTGGAACTCTAATTTTTTTTTCTGTGTCTCGTAGATGGTGGAAGGCAGTGACTGTGGTGCTCCAACTACCTAAACTAATGTGGTGGAAGCACAAAATCCTAAACATGAGCAAATAGTCTCTGCTTCCCCAAAGAAAAGGAAAGAGATTGATTCCAGAAGCAAAGTGTGGGAGCATTTCGAGAGGGTGAAAGACAATGAAGGGGTTACAATAAAAGGTCAATGTCTCTACTGTGCTAAATTATTCAATGCTCATCCTAAAAGGCATGGCACATCTTCTTTACGCAATCACATTCTCACTTGCACTAAAAATCCTCACAGTAAAGAAACTAAGCAATCTCTTTTAACATTAAAACCTGCTGGTTCTGAGTCTTTTACATCTCAAAATGTTGGGGTGTTAGGAACATGGAAATTTGATCAGGATTTCATTAGAAAGGCACTTACTGAAATGGTTATTATAGATGAACTGCCTTTGAAGTTTGTTGAGGGAGAGGGGTTTAAAAAATTTATGTCTGTTTGCTGCCCTAGATTTTAAATCCCTTCTAGATGAGCTTTTAATATGGACTGTATGAGCTTTTACTTGGAAGAGAGGGTCAAATTGAAAACTTTTCTAAGAGACTATTGTCAAAGAGTCAGTTTGACAACTGATACTCAGACTTCTATTCAAAGGCTTAATTATATGTGCATCACTGCATATTTTATTGATGATGAGTAGAAGCTTCATAAAAGAATCATTTTTTTTTGTATCTGTGAGCTCACATAAAGGTGAGTACATTACTAAGGCAATGGAAAATTGTTTGCTGGATTGGGGTTTAAAGAATGTGTTTTCTGTTACAGTTGATAATGCCTCAAGTAATGATACAACTATGTCTTTTTTTTAAAAGAAATTGGTATATTGGGGTACAAGTAGTGTTAGAGCTAAATGTGTACATGTCAGGTGTTTTGCACATATTCTGAATCTCATTGTACAAGATGGATTAAAAAGAAGTCTCTAACTCTATAAAAAATGTAAGGGAATCTGTTAGATATGTAAAAAATTCACCTGCTAGATTGAGCAAATTTAGGGAATTCTCTTATTTGGTTGGTGTTGATTGTAATTATGGTTTATCTCTTGATGTGCCTACAAGGTGGAATTCCACATATTTGATGCTTAAAACTGCTTGTTTATATGAGAAGGTTTTTAAAAAATTTGAGGAAAATGAATCTTCCTACTCAACTGATTTAGGTGATGATATGCCTGATGTTTATGATTGGCATTATATGTCAAAGATGGTTGATTTCTTGTAGCAGACATGACACTTAGAATTTTTGGCTCTTTATATATCACTGCAAACTCATTTTTCAATGAACTCTCTGCCTCCACTGTCTGTTAAGTGAGTGGCAGAATTCTTCTGATGCTAGCCAGCTTTCAATGAGCTTGAATATGAAGGCCAAGTTTGATAAATATTGGAGAGATTCAGAAAAAATGAATTACATGATTTTCTTTGCTAATGTGTTAGATCTTATAAACAAACTTGAGTATCTTGAATTCTCTTTAGGTCAAATGTATAGGTCAGCTTATGGTTTCAGCTTATTTTATCTTATAAAATCCTCTCTTTTTTACGATTATAGTGCTATGTATGCATATGTTATTGCTGGTTCCTACTCTCAATCCCAATTAAGTGTTTCTGATGCTAGTAGTCAGTTAAAACCTGCTACTGATCCTGTTGCTTCTGGAAAGGCCATTTCTGTGTTAAAAGCAAAATTTAAGAAGCACAAAATAGAGATTAGGCTTGGTGGAAGCAAGCAATCTGAACTTGATGTTTATCTATCTGAGGCGGTTGTAGAGGAAGAGGGTTCTTTTAATTTGTTAAGATGGTGAAAACTTAACGCTCAAAGATTCCTAATCCTCTCTCGAATGGCTAGGGATATCCTAGCAGTCCCGATCTCAACTGTTGCTTCTGAATCTACTTTTAGCACTGGAGGCAGAGTGTTTGATGTCTTTAGGAGCTCTTTAACTCCAAAAATTGTGGAAGCCCTTGTCTGCACACAGGATTGGCTGAGATTGTCTAAAGAACTAATTTGTATTGAGGAGGCTCTTGATGAGCTTGAAAAGTTTGAAAAAGGTCTTTTCTTGTTCATTATGGATTGTTTCATTATTATTTATTTTTTTAACATTTTGGTACTCTCTAATTTTTGTTTTCTTCTTTACCGGCAGAGATACCTCTAATGGGCATTGGAGCTTCACAGTCACCAACAACTCCATCATAGTGTTTGTTTGTTTATTAAGCTAACAATTTCAGTAAATGATCTCTGACCCTATTATGTGTTTGGATTATTTCTGTTCTTTTCCTGTGCCTGTGATTATTCCTGTGGGGATGTGACCTTCTTCCTCAAGAAGTTGCTATTGCTAACTCCAATGTCACTAACTCACTTTGAGGTAATGATGATGCTTCCACCATATCTGAGCAAAAAAAAAAAAAAAAAAAAGAATTAGTAGATCAACAATCCTTTGGGGGCAGTTTAGGACTGCAGTTGGGAATGTGTGTGTCTCTGATTTCTTAAATGATTTGAAAGCAAGCATTTATGAGCCTCTTGTGTATGTTTTTTTTTAATATTAATCTTGTTAATTGTTAATTGCCTACTTAACTTTACATAATATATTATGTGATTTCTAAGTTCTAACAGTTGTTTATGCTGCTGATGAGGACTGACTTATGGCAAATCCCTCAAATATGGATCTGGCAATAGTTGAGCTTACTGCTGAACAGGATTTTGAATTCCTTAAATTTTTATGAATAATTACAGTCTTTTTTCTGTGATTCTTTCCTGTTTTTTTCAAAAGATATTGACTTTGAGGCTATGATGATGTGTTATTGTGAATTGCTTCCACCTCTTTTATTTTCATTCAAACATTAAATTCAACTTGCTTAAGTTTCTTTGGTAGTAAATTGGGTCAGATTTGTTGCCAAAAATGTGGCATTGTATTCATGTGTTGATACCTTAAAATCCTGAGCCTCAATTTCAATATTCTTGTAACTCCATAATTTTTTGGCTTGTTGATTGTGCATCATGTCACTAACAGGTATTATTTGCATTGTTTTGCTTGCAGGAATTCTAATTTTTGAGTTTAAATTAGTCTTTTGTTGCTGTTGTTGAGGCCAGAGAGCCTTGGACTAAATTTTTGTTTCAACGCAGCAATTTTTTTTGACTTTGGTGCTGGAAGCAATTCATTAAATCAATATGAATCTGAATCTAATTGAATGGTGGAAGTATTTGTTCTGCCAGGCCTGTGTTTTTTGAGGCCCAAATTATGTATTCTTGGCATGTATTTTTTGTGTCCCACTATAGTTGTAATTATACTTGTAAATTGTATTTAAACTTTTAATTATAAATATTGGGTCCAGCCCAAGATATAGTAAAAATGAAGGTAATTTTGTATCTTTAATTTCGAAAGCCCAATAATTATAGGCCCAACCCATAAAGTCCAACCCGAAAAACCCACCCGATGCAATTGAATAAACCCGACAATTTTGGAAACCCGATCCGAACATATGTCCTTTATATTTTACACGGTTCGGCTGACTATCAATGCAAGTTTTTTTCGACCGGTTTTGCCTTCTTTGCGCCCGACCCGCCCGAACCCGTCCGATGCACAGCCCTACATGTGCTATGTTACGGTTAGCATTTTGGTGATAAATTATGTAACACCATTAAGTAATCTGACGTGGTAGATGACGTAGCATGATATCTGTCACATGTTATGTCATGTCATTTGCCACGTATGATTATTTTATGGCATTACTAACTCATCACTAAAGTGCTAACGGCAACATGAGTCACCTAAGTGTAAAAAAAAAAAAAAAAAAAGAACCACATAGTATTTGTCCATACTAAAAATAATATGTTTAATACTTTTTCGTTATTTTATACTATATTTATTTTTTTAATTTAAAATTTTATTTTTATTTGGTATATTAAATTCAATAAAAAATAAAAATTGTACATTATTATTAACAATAATATAATATAAATATTTAATTTCTTTTCAAAATTTAGTAAATAAATGAAAATTGAAATTCATCTTAACTAAAATGAAATAAAAAATAAATATCTAACTATTATGATCAATAAATAAAAAATACAATAATTATTTTTTGTTCAATAAGTAAAAATAAGAAGTTATTAACTAACAAGAAACAAAAATAAAATAAAATAAAATTCGATCATTATATTTTGTAAAAGGCAAAAGATTTTTTTTAAAAAAAATCTTTCAACTTTGGCGTAAAAAGCAAATATCACCTTAAATATAAAGTCGATTCATCAAACCTCATAAATTCTTATTAGATAAACCCTCTTTTTAATGGTCACTTAACATACATTATATTTTGATTTGTGGAACTGTAAAAGGTGTAAAAAAAAACTTTAATATTTTATTTTAGTAAAATTAAGCTTAATTTTTTTAAAATTTTTTAAATATTTATTTGTTTTTTATTAATTAATAATTTACTTTAAATTGTTATTTTAAAGTATAAATTTTAATTATTTTAATTATTTTTTTAAAATTATTTTCTTCTTAAAATTATTTATTTTAAAGCATATAATGCTTATTTTCTTATTAATAATTTTAAAGTATAAAAATTATTTATCACTTAAAAATTTATTGATCCAAATTAATTATTCTTAACTATATACTTAAGAAATTATTGATCTAAATTACAGAAAAGTACCTTGTAGTTTTTTTTTTTTTTGGTACATTTAAGTGACATGTGGTATATTACCATTAGCACTTTAGTAACAAGTTAGTAACCACGTTGATGCCATGTCATCTACCACATATGATTACTTAACGGTATTACATAATTTTGTCACTAAAGTGCTAACGGTAACATATCATATCTCACCTAAAAAAAATACACCACAGACCCCTCATGCTGAAAGCTCTAAATCATAGGGTACTTTCCCCTATTTTCTTACACTTTAATAAATGAAAAGTTTTTTTTTTTTTCATATGTATCTTAATATAAAGTTTTTCTAATAATTAAAATATTTATACTATCTAAATAATACAACATATAATTTTGATTGTCTTTTTAATAATTATTCAGGAATTTAGGTTTAGATTTCATGCCTCATAAATGTTACATGTGATTTTTTTAGTTAACAATTGTCTGAGTTAAATTACACGAAATATGATAATTTTATAAATTATGATTATTTCTTAGTTGTTTTATAAATTAAAATATAGAAATAGGTTTATAAATATACGAATGTAAGTGTAGAAACTTTGTGAAATCAATAACAAGTAATAAATGATTTATCACCATGCTAATCAGAATGGTATAATTAGTATTCTCAAAGAATTGTGGAAGTCTCAAACGAGTACTTATGGCACCATCACCAAATTCGGCTGGAAGGACATCTGCTCTCTCCAAATTCCCAACAGGGACAAGACCATCTGGTCCAAGCTCCAAAAACAATAGTAATTATGCCACCATTGTTAACTGAGAAAAAATAATAATTTAAACAAATAATTTTAATTAACTACCATGACTTCTTATGAGGTTTCCATATATGATTGCTCCCTAAAATTAATAAAATGGAAGATTCAATGCAGTTTATTTTCTTTTCAATGAACTTTCTTTTTTTTTTTTTTAGCATATTTTCATTAAACTTTCTATATGGACTATTTAAAAAAAAAAAAAAATTCTATATGCACCAACTATAGCTTTAGACATAAACAATTTAATTAAAAAAATTGGAGCATAGCTTTTTAATTTTCTGGAAAATATATAAATTTTCCGCCCAAAATTTTTAGTTCTGCATCTGCTACTGCTCATTATGATTAAAAAAAATCCAAAAGAAAAACAACTGCAATACCATTTAATTGCACATTTGTTAAAAAAAAAGGCAGCAACAATTAAAAAAAAATGTTGCTAGCCAGAACTTTTCATAACATCACGGAGAACAACTTGAGAAGCATTTCGACCGGGTGCACCCATCACTCCACCTCCTGGATGTGTTCCACTCCCACACATATACAGTCCCTTTACTGGTGTCCTGTAACCTGACCTGTAATTCCATTCAAGCCAAATATTAACATTCTTATCCACACCTAATTGTCATAAATAAATCAAATATGAATCCTTCTGCATCATTTTCATGGACAAGTTGTTAAGTGCTTACCATCCTTTGGTGGGTCGCATCAAGAAAAGTGAATCCAAACTCATGGCGCCATGGAAAATATTTCCTCCTGCATTTGTACACGTTCAGGTATTTTTTTCAGTAAGAGAATGCTATGTTTTGGAAGATCAAACACTTGAGTTGGTTAAAACTTTTTTTGTTTATGTTATTGAAACTTAGCAAAGTTTGTCATTCACCCACAAGCAAAATGCAAAGAAATGAGCTTTCATTTACTCTCAGTTAATATTGTTCTGACAAGAAACCATCACAAATTTCTTTCTTCCATAAGGTAGCTGAAAAATGCAGTCGACGTGTTCGCATCAGAGATGGCGTTATTTATGTTACCAACCATTAGTAAATCATTACAATGGGATGGCAATGGTGTGTCCACAGAGTTGAGTACCTGTGAGACCGAATTCCCTTTCAAGATCTGGTGGTGTTAACATGTCATAACCGATGATGGATGAGCTAAAGCCTGGAACATATTCATCAATCAAGGAAAAGCATCTTTTCGCATATGCTTCCTGGCAGAAAGTGAACCATTTTAATGAGAAAGGCTGGGATAATCCATTTATGATAACCAACAGCTTTATGTTGTACAGAAAGTTAGATTACTGCATGTCACATTGAGCATAATTGCAAACTTACTCTGTATGTGGGATCTTCCCAGCTTCCATCAGAGGGTTTATAAGGCGTGTATTGTGTAAACAGGTTGATAACATGCTTGCCTAGGAAAATATCAGAAAGATAAATCATTCCTCAGAAGTCAAATGATGTCAGGATAGGCACATAGATGATGCATAAATCATCAAATTGTAAGGACAATTATGCTGTTAAAACAAAAAGAATAACAATCATATAGGGAAAAAGAGCTCTATTACTTAGATATCTATATACTTTGAAGAGATAGCTTCGGCATGGAAGTACTCACACCATGTCAACATGCAAAAAGAGAAACGATAACCTCAAAAAATACTCAAAACGTTACCAGTGAATAGATGAGGCATTAACAGGATAAGTTTACCCTACCAGGAGGCGAAATGGTATTGTCTATTGAAGATGGAATTGTCATTTTCATAATTGGTCTTCGTGATGGGATTCCATTCCAAGCATCTTGACAGGCTGAACCTATCTCCTCCATACTTGGGCAATCAATAAAAAAAAAGTGGTGAGAATTGGCACATTAGTACAGACCACTAGCCACTTAATGTTAGAGATAACATTCCAAAAGCCAGCAGAAAATCTGTGAACAAAACTAGACAAGCAAGCCAACTTCTAAGTTTCTGCAGTGAGCAGTGACTTAATACAGGTGAGCTGAGCTGAGCAATGGGTTAACACTACAAACAGAACCAAGTATAGGCATGGCTACATCTCTGGCCTTTTAAGTAAAGTGATTCTAACTAATTCTGGAGTTGTGCTAGATTTAGTGCCTAATTCTTTCAAATTGGAGAAGTCTTAACTCCAAGGCTTTAGCAACCTCTCAAGTCTCAACTTAATGATATCTTTCTCACCTCTGCACTTTTCACAAACTAAAATACCTCTGTCTATACTTTGCAGAGAGTTTCAAATGCATCACAGTGAAAGAAAAATATTGAAACTCTCCATGACCAAGTACACTGGCCAAAAAGAACTGAAGAGAATTTCCAAATAAGTGTGTTCAAGTACAAGCTAAAAATACCTTTCAGCTCCAATATGAGCTTGAGCTGTGTGATGTGGACCCAGTTCTTGATGATGCATTTTGACGCATGAAAATTGAGGCAATTTATCAACAGCTACATTAATTTTTGTTGTTCCCTGTTCCAGATTTCCAACCAGAAGTAAGCATGCCTTGAAACTGTTCAAATGCAGTTAGCCTAAACATAATAGAGAAAGAGTGGTGCAAAAATGCCAGTTTATTATGTAAGAACAATGCATGAGAATCACACAAAGATTTAAGAAAATAAAATATGATATACTTAACCACATCAAAAATTTGTGTTTTCAATTACTAGGTCTTACGGAGCTGTAGTCAGAAGACTTGATAGCACGGAAAAACTTATCAGGAAGAACACTTTGAGGCACCAATTCCTGTGTCAAAAAAAGTATGATCTTTAAGAGAAAGTTTGAAGTATTGTGCGTGTGTCTTTCTTACCATGTGTGTCATAATTTTAAAACATTTCTGTACCTTCTGCAGTCCTGGTTGTGAGAAATATAAAATTTCTTACCATGAAGGTCTTATAAGGGGTTGCATTAGACAACACAATTGGGGAATGCACTTGCGTTCCATCAGCTAGAAGGACCTAGATTGTAAAAATAGTAGATACATTTCAAACTTCTACGAGAACTTTGAAAATTTGCCTAGTTTCAGCAATCCAAGAAGATAACTAACCCCCTTGACTACGCCAGAGCCTGCAATCATCAACTCTGAAACCTATGAAAAAGACGAGAAAAACCATGAAAATGATATGAAAAATACATGGACTCTGGAGTCTGGACGACAAGGAAACGAGCACTTGCATTGAATAACAGCAAGTAATTGTACATAACAAAGCATCAGACAGAGTCACAGAGTCAAACTGGATATATAAACTTCAGTTGAGCATTTGCGTTCTTTTCTGAAACATTTGGATATGAAGATATACATGGCAATGCCGCTTGAATGACTATATAAACAGTACATTAAAAACAAGGATTGTCACAGTTGTCAAGAATTGCATGATATAGCATACTTTTGCAAGATAAAAAGCAAAACTGATTTGGAAGATACCTCAGTTTCTGTTGCAATATGAACTAGAGCTTCATCAGCAGCTCTACAAATGGCCAGGCTTATTGAACCCATTCCGCCTTCGACATGCCTACAATATATCCATGCATGATAAGGCACCTTCAACAGACGAATGAAAATATTTGCGCTTTTGGTCAACATGCTAGCTCAATATCAACCAAATGGAAAATCATGAAGTACATAACTGCCAACTACAATAACATTGGCACAATTAAAAAATAAACTAATTTCTGCATTTATTCATGAAAATCACTTGCAATATTCAATTGCACCATGGATTAGAATGTCACATTTTGATCCCCTTTACAAGTATGATAAATACCATTTAAAAATTAGGAGATATCTAGTGATCACAACCTGCAAGGTTGAAAACCTTCTATGATAAATAATAGCAGGATGTCCTGCTTATCAGACCCATGATAATTTTGCTGTGTGTGTGTGTGTTGTGTTAGAGGGGGTGTTGTTGGTACAAAGACAAGTCAAAAGATAGTTAAATCAAGAAAAAAAAATTAATGATAGGCAACAGGGACGAACAGCAGATTAGCCTTGCTCATCTCTCATTTGTTCAATGTCGAGCTCTGGACAGATTTCAAGTTCTAGGCTCAATACCACTGTGCAAATTCTACTGATACATTGACCTCTCTCTCTCTTTTTCAACATACACATACATATTCATCAAACCATAGACATAGAAATTTTGCAACTTGCTACTTGTAATCAATAAACAATAATGGCATACTTACGCAAAACAATTACGGTCACCATCAACTTCTCCAATTAGATGATGCAGCAGAATATATCCACTCCCAGGCATATTAATGCTCGCCTATGAGACCAATAAGAAATATGATGAACAAAGGAAGCTTATAACTAAACTGCAGAAAGGAAAAGGAATTACTATTCAATTAAATTACAAGCCCCAAAGATATTCATATGTTAAAAACTAGTACATAGTCCATGATAAATAATAATATTAGGATTCACATTTGTTGTTATTACAAAATTTTAAATAAACATGACAAGAAGGAGAAGTAGAGCATTAATCATACTTGATTATTGACACTGAAATGAGCAATAAAAGCCTTACCAAACTTCCAATTATCGAATCTCCTGCAATTGTTGCCTTCACTATATCCGACTGCATATACAAAAAAATAAAAAAATAAATAAAAGAACTATCAAATAATTGAGAAGACTTAAAAGAAAGTATAACTTTGTACAAATTTCTCATGATATAGAACCAATCCAAAGAGACTAACTATTTATTACACAATGATCCCACATCAAATCCAATTCATATATATAGGGATAGCCATTAAGGATGCACTTGTTCAATACACAAATCTATACAAGTATGTCTGCATGGTTATAAATGCATGGGAAAAGAATTAAAATTGTCACAAAAGAGTAATAGATAGGAAATGGCAACCTCAAACCAGTTATTCAGAACCTTCGATGTTGGGGACAATAAAAGGTTCACGAAGTCCCTGCAACATATTATAAAAGGTGTTTACGCAGTGAAGAGACTAGTCAACAATACATCTATAGTAGATGTCATGTTGCCAACAAGAAATTAAAGTTTCTAGCATATGTATGTGTTTATCTTATAATTCAAATTTACTTCAAGTTTGGATGATAGGCATGAAAGCTGCATTATTACAAAAAAAAAAAAATAAGTAAAAATTTGTCCTAAAGGAAGAATTGAACTTACACCATATCTTTCTGACCGAGAGAGAGAGCATGATACAGACAACGAGCCCAAAAGGTTGCCTTGTGCTTCTTATCTATCAGGCGATCTTTGAAAGATACATTGTCGCCATGCAAAGTCTCAGGAGCATGTGATTCCATAATGAAATCCATTAATTTAGAGTACTTGCTCAGATGCATTCCAAATCTACATATCAAGAGACCACAGTTGCAATAAGAAAAAAGGAATTTGCATTATATCCAAGAAGGAAACATTAATGGATGGTCTAAAGACTCTAAAAGGCATAATTAGCTGTATCTAACAAATGTATCAGATATTCCAAAGTTACAATTTTGATGCATAATTACAACAATTCAGAGAAAAGTGAGCCATAGGATGTATATTGGGATGGCTCAAAATGACGTGTACCCAGAGATTATAGAGTTCTAATGAAGGATAGAGCTGCATCTTAACAGCAGCAGAGGTGCAATTTAGCAGCAGTAGCCAATAAGCAAGCAACAGAGCTTTAGAGGTTACAGTAGGCTTGGTTGTAAATAATTCTAGCTTAGAATTAGTCAGATGGCTGTTGTAAATGCTAGTGATAACTGCTCACTAGCATTTACAACTGACTACAACTTGCAGTTCAGCCCAGCAACATGTGAGTTGTGTGATCTTTGTATAGATTCTTGTATAAAACCAAAGGCTTGTAAGCAGTTGACAATATGAATAAAGGATCACATTTTCTGGTTAAGTTCAAAGCATGTTATGAATTGAATAAATGATGCACAAGGATTTAACTAAACATAATTAGTTCTTGTGAAATTCCAACACTTGGGGCATGTTTTCAGTTCTTTCAAAATCCCTACAAAACATCCTAAATGAAAGCATTGAATTCTTAGCAACCATAAGCTTCCCAAATACAAGACTGAACTAATTATATAGAATTCAATTGCATTTCTTGTGGGCTTATTGAAAAACAGAGCAGATAGAAGATTCTTTTTTTGTGAAAAGAAAATACAACCTTGGAAATGCATCAGCATCATGCTTAGAGAATTTCGAAATCTGAGAATAATTATGCTGCTCATCAGGACCTAAAAGAAGATAACGACCATCCAAACACGGCGTAAAAGTGAAAGCTTTAGGCCTCAAGAACTTCAATCCATGCCTTTTTAAGTCCAAGTCCCTATTTCAAAAACACCCACAAAAAAAAAAGGGACATCACAATTTTTTTAAAATATGAGAAAGTTACAGTACTGAAAATGATCAACAATGGCCTGTTCTACTCTACTCTACTGTAGTGTACTCACTTGATGATAGAAGGACGGAGCAGAGCAGAAAGATAACTACAGCGAGAAAACATGAAGCCAGGTACAATTTCTTCAGTAACAGCAGCTCCACCGATGATATGGCGACGCTCTAAAACAGCAACAGAGAGACCAGAACGAGCTAAGTAAGTGGCTGCTATTAACCCATTATGGCCACCACCTATAACCAACGCATCCCATTTCTTCCCCTTGAGTACTGCCTTGGTGCTGCAAGTGCTAAAGCTTCTTCTCCACATCCTAATTCAAAATGAGTTGTGTTTCTTTTGGGTGTGTTCGGTGATGGGTACATCAATCAATCAATCATTTGGTAGTGTGTGTGGGTATATATATAGTGAAAGTGGCAGGCCATGCCATGCCTGGCCAGTCCTCATATTTTGTTGCTATTATTTTTAGCAATGGCTAATGTCAGCTACTGCAAGAAAGTGATTATTGTGTTGTGCGTGCGTGTGTGATTGTGGCTACTGCGAGAAAGTGATTATTGTGTTGTGCCTGCGCGTGTGATCCAGGCTAGGTAACCGAGTCAAATCTATTCGTGAGCTACTCAGGGATCAATTAGAGAAAAATTCAAAATCGACTCGAGCTCAAGCTCGAGCTACTCGAGTCGAGTTCGAGCTCCTTAATATTTGATTCGATAAGCTCGCAAGTTTAATCGAATTTATACATATTTATCTTCTTATCTTTTTATTTTAATATAATTACAAAAATATCTTATCGAACGGAGTCGAGTTTAAATATTTAAAAATATATATTTTTAAATTTTAAATAATTAATCGAGTTGAGCTCGAGTTTGAGCATAAAATTTTTTTAATTGAGTCGAACTCAAGTTTTAAAAATAAAATTCGATCGAGTTTTTAAATTGAGTCGAGCTCGAGTCTGGCACTGTGTCGCTGAATTACCCCTAATTGTGGCTGTTGAATAAGGCGGGACAAAAATCTTCAGCTAATCTTGCTCCAGAGCCCGCTTTTTTTTTTTTTTAAATAATATTTTTCATTGTGCATGCATGTGTTTTTTACTCTACTAATTAATTATGAAATTTTTTTATTCATAAGAATAGAGAAAGTAATACCGAGACCGAAAATTAATAATTTCAGTTAGGTTTGGTTTGATAATTTTTAAAATTGAAAAATTTTGTTAAATCAAATAATCGAAATTTTTTAATATATATAATATTTAAATATTCTAAAAGAATACATTTGGGATAGTGAAAAGTGTGTTTATTTTAATTCGTAAAATGGCTAAAGTAGCAATTTGGCCCCTGAACTATCATTTAAGGTGCAATTAGCCCCAAAATTAACTTTTTGGCTACTTCACCAAAAAAGATTGTAATTTTGGCAATTCACCCAAATTTAGGAGAGTGAATTACACTCACTGCAGCAAGTGAAATATATCAAATATTAATAAAAATTATATTTTTTTTCTCTCCCTCCCTTTTAATAAAATTAGATTTATTATTTTAATTCTAAAAAATATAATAGTCATCAATTTTCTTCAACAAAACCATTACCACCATACATCGCCTCAGTCACCAGTGAACCATTGGAACACCCAACATCATTGCTGGCACCACCATCATCAGCATAGTCTACCATTAATGGTAGAAGCACTGCTAACACCAAACCTATCTCGACCAAAAACCACTAACACAAATTCAAAACCATATGTTGCTCAAAACCTGAAAAGCGACATCTTTCCACAACACAACATAAATCAAAACCATCAATTGAGAATTCAAATTAAATCACTTTAGGATCAACAAATCTGAAAATCATCAATTCCACCGAAACAAAGTTATCTTCAAAAAAAAATAGCCTATAACCATTAAAAAGACTACTATCATGATCATGCGAATTGCATGATCCTCACCAAAAGAACTAACACTAGAAACAAAAACCAGAAGCTGACCTAGATCCCAACGCAACACCGATAACTTCAGCCCCAACAGCAGCACCATAATCACTCCCTAACCCAAATGGTGTAGGCAGAGGAAGACCAAGAGTAGCTCTCTTCTCAACCAAATCTGAGTCGGAATTAGAAAACCCATATGAGCCACCACTAAAACTCTTGCTCACATCTTAAATTTCAACCTCCAAAAATCATTCAGTTTTCGATTTAGTTCTTAATAGATATAAAAATTTCACTCAACTAAATGCATAGGCCTACATTTAAAGACCAAACTAGTTCAGATTGACAATTTACATGGTGGAAATAATAAATTTCATCAAATATTGGTAGATGAATAAACTCAAACTCAAAAATTTTCTTAAGTATTAATAATACTTAAAATATACAATTTTTTTTGAATTTTTTTGATTTATTTTAATTTTATTCTTATAGGTATCTTAGTAATTTTTTAAATATATTACATAGTTTTTAAAATATGTTTTTGTCCATATTTCAAATACGTTTCACATTATTTTATTTTAGCAATCGAAAATATATATAGATGTATTATTGCACTTAAATTTGTGGAATCTTTTAAAGTAGTTGTCTATAAAATTTTCCAATTAAATTTAATTTTAAATTATAAATCTTTTAACATTTAATTAACTTTAATCTCTAAATAAAATTGTTTTAGCTTCCCCACTACTCCATTGCATTCCCATCCACTCATCTGGTTTTATGCTTCTTAATCATTTCCTTGCACTTTTGGAGCATAATTTGTGTAATATTGCTTCTAAAAGTCATTATACTGTACAAATGTTTACACCGGTACAAATAAAACTATTAGCTATTAGATTAAATGTCATTTAATTGTAACCATTGATATATTTCACAAGTATTGATACACCAAAATAATCAATGGTTGTAATTAAATAAAAACTAATCTAACGGTTGTAATTTCATTTATACCGGTATAAATATTTGCACTATAGCAAAAGCCTGCTTTTAGGAATTCTCCAATAATGCATAGTAAATTAAGGAAAAAAAATTCAAAAAAAGACTATATCCTGTCTTCTTCTATCAAATAATGCTGTTGCTCCATCGTAAAGATCATAAGCTGACAAAAGCTTTTGTTGAGCTTTTCAATTCTGATATTTCCTAAATGCATATTTTAACCCTTTAAAAAAATGCATATTTTAACGTATATTGTAGGGGTAGGGTTCAACGCGCGATCAAGTGTTTGGCGACCACGGTACTGTGCGGGTCCAAGATCCACTAGAAATACAACTTGAGCCTGTTGACAGGTTTTGGTTGGAGAATGGAGTCGCCACCTGGGTGAAATTCAGAACACTTTTAAAGCAACTGGATCCCACGGAGGGAGCCCAACAGCCGTCCTCAGATATTGGGTCCGGAAACTGGGTATGGGCTTTTGAATGGTCCACCCGACCTTGCGATCGGCCTCCATTAGAAGTGAGCAAATGTCAGTTCGGTTCGGTTTAAAAATGCCTAAAACCAAACTGAACCTAACCTATATTGGTTCGGTTTCAAAAATTCCTAAAATCGAATTGAACCGAACTGAACCGATATAAGTTCAATTCAGTTCAATTTTAGATATTTTTAAAACCGAACCGATATAGGTTCGGTTCAATTTAGTTTTAGACATTTTTAAACCGAACTGAACCGCCATTTGCTAACCCCTAATTTTAATATTTGTGGTTGGAGATGGTAGGATAATTTTCACTTACGGTATCAAACTTTTAGAGGAAGTCTCATTATGGTATCTCACCTTTTTTTAATCGCTTAAAACCGGCTAACATTTCTTTTGAGGAAAATGATAGGCAACTCGCGCTGAGACAAAGCGTGAGTTTCCAAATTACCATTTTGACTCCTCTTTTTTACAGAGGACAAATTATTTATGACAGTAAAAAGGTAATTTTATAAAATTATTTTTTTACCCTCAAAAAAATTTTTCTCCCTTTTATCACATGGGGGCAAACTGATAAATTGCCCCTCCTCATGATGTCTCGCACCAAGACACAAGTCATTTTCGTTCTTTTAATTATCAATAAAGTGTCCATAGCCATTTTCTCACCAAAGATGAGTATGTGGCACCCACATGGCATTTGAGACGGCAAAAAAATCAATGTGTCAGACATGCATAGTCCACATCATACCAATATAATGTGGCGCCATAACATTATCATATGTCACACTTATTTTTTTATCTTTCTTTAAATTTTTAAAAATTAAATATATTTTATATATTTTTTTTCTTTTATTTTTCATTTTTCCACCAACCAAACACTTGTATTTTTAAAAAAATAAATAAATTGCATTCCATTAATTCAATTTATCGGCAACAGCAGCACTGAATCTAGAACTTCACAAAAACCACCAAAATTGGTAAAGCTGTTTTTTAGTCCTTCGAAATCAGTTTTGACCCATTGCCCATACTTTACTTTTCATGTTATCATCAAACTCCATGGCTTTAATCTCTACAATTTTAGCTGCATTAATCATTTATTCCTCTTGGACTCTTGCAATCCTTCTATTTCTCTTCTTCTCTCAGCTTTCAAACCTTCATATTCTCTAACCCACAACTGTCAACTGTGCAGCCATTAAGCTCATATCCATTCAATCTATAAAATTACAAAACCCATTTTCATTCCATCAGTGCATCAAACAATGGACAACAAACTCAGAAGTCGTGGCAGAAAATCTAAGAAATCTCCGGTGACAAAAGCCATAGATTTCCAGAAGGAAGTCGTGTTTGTCTTCCACCTCTACCACCACCAAGCCAACATCCACCTCTAGGACTAGCCCACCTCCCTCTCGCCGTGGAAGACCCAGAAAAATAGGAAAGTACGCGGAAAAATCAGAACCCAAGTCGTCGAAGCGGAGGCTTGGGTTTGGATGGTAAGGATTAAGGAAGTTACTGGATTTATTTTTTTATTTTGTTGGATGGAGTGTTTGGATGGTGAGAAAGTGAAGTAAAATATAAAAAAATTGAAAAGAGAAAAAAGACTATTTGTTTTTTTTAATGATTAAATATATAACTGATTTTTTTCAAGGTTTATTTTTTTATTTTGTTAAATGGAAGTGTTTGGATTGTAATAAAGTGATGGAAAATATAAAAGAAATGAAAAGAAAGGGAAAGGGAAAGGGAAAGGAAAAATAAAATAAATTTAATTTTAGAAAATTTAAAGCAAGAAGAAGATGAGTAGAATTTAAAATTAAAAATAAAAAAAAAAAGAGGAGAGAGAAAAAGGGATGTGACAGAGTATTGTACAATGTGGTGATGATACGATGTCATGTGTTATATCGGTGTGACATGGATTATGAACGTTGGACACATTGATTTTTTCTGTCATGTCATATGCCATGTGGCGTGCCACATAATCATTTTTTATCGAAAAAAAAAAGAAGCTTTAGACACTTTATTGGTAATTAAAAGAAATATTAAACTATTTTAAGTGATCAAAAAAATATGAGATACTGTAATAGGACTTCTTCTAAAAGATAAGTACCGTGAGTGAAAATTAACCAAGATGGTATGATATAACAGATAAATTAAAATAAAAATAACACTGATAGTATTTATTTTACTTCCTAATTTTATTTTTTCATTGCTTTTTATCCAAATAAAATAAAAGTTGTGAAGAACCTTCGTTTATTAGTTTTTTCAATGATAAAATGAATTTTATATATAAAGTGGCAGGTGTATAAAATGTTAAATTTTACTTTATGTTTTCAAAATGACTTTTTTATAATTCGTGCGCATAAAACAATTTAATTTGTTTGGAGTGGGAAAAATAATTCCACTTCAAACAAAGGAGCCAAATGTTCAAATAGTTTTGGGTTTTGAAATTTGAGTTGAGACGCAATTGAATTCAGATTCAAACTTTGAATCCAAACCACACCGCATGATAGCTATTTGCTGGCTGCCATCTCACTCTCAGTATAGCATTCCCTCCACTTCAATAGTGCTCCTGCAAGCAATACCTTTCACGTATAACGAAAATCTTCACTTTTTTTTTTTTGGGTCTAAAAAATCTTTATTTTGGTTCCTATATATATATATATATATGAAAGGTTGATAACTATATGTTTTTTGTTTTTGGAGGAAAAAAGATAAAGTACCTCGCTAGCTAGCCCTTGTACTTGTTAGTTCCTCGGAACTTTTGGTCTTGTTGTGATCTACTTGTGGTGAAGTGAATTACTGCTACGATCGTGATGTTCTCAAATCAATTGGATTTTGGAAAGGCTTTTTTATCACCAAGTAACATGATGGCAAATGACGGTTGTTGCAGCTAGAATTGTTTTTTTTTTTTTATTATTATTATTCATAAGTTACATTCATTACCTGAATATTAATAGAATTTAAATTTTACATCTCATAATATTTTTAAATAGGAATTACCACTCTACTATTCTCTTAATGGCTAGTCGTAGCTAGACTTTTAATTGTGCTTTCTATCATTTATTATATTTATATTTATATCCATAAATTTTATATCTATTTTTATATGAATTTAAAGAAAAAAATCACGTATATAAGATGGCATAATAGCTCCATACTAATTTAATATTTTTTATAAATTTAAAGAGATTTATATCATAAATTTTTAAAATGACATTAATATAATTTTGTTAAAAGTTAATAATATTAAAATTAAAATACAAATAACTTTTGCAAATATATTAAACGATGAGGTTGTGTGATATC
>CATIWO010453755.1:0-16563 GCA_949673435.1 Macaranga tanarius
ATAATTAAAACGTTAATGATAATAAGGTGTTACTTAGCAACTACATCACAATATCTGAAATACATTACAACTTAATACAACTCAAGTTATATCTATCTATATACAGAGAGAGAGACGTATATTTATTAACCGACAAATAATGTCATATGACAATGTTCTTCAATTAACACATGTATATCTATCATATGTATATCTATCTATATATATATATATATATAGAGAGAGAGAGAGAGAGAGAGAGAGAGAGAGAGAGAGAGAGAGAGAGAGAGAGAGAGAGACGTATATTTATTAACCGACAAGTAATGTCATATGACAATGTTCTTCAATTAACAAGAATCTATGTGAAGATAAAACTCCTTGTTAAATATGTATAGCCTTCAACTTCGTTGTTTTATTGGAAAAGAAAATTCTTTTAGATGACTCACTCAATTTCACCTGCAATTTTTTACTTTTTTTTTTCACAAATTGGGCAACATCAAAAAGTACTGAAGTGGCTTGTTTTATGTTTTTTTTTAAAGAAATAAAATAAAATTAGATTAAATAAAAATTTGTATTTAGTTTTAATTTAGTCCACGTACAATTCTTTTTTGTTCTAAAATGTATATAATTTTTTATGTGTGTGGATTGAAAAATAGAATGTACAATGAATTTAATTTATATTTTTCAATTGCTTATACTATATGATGATAGAAGTTTTTTAAGGTTGTAGTTTATAAATTTCTGAGATGTGCTAATTAAATTGTCAATGTTTGCATGTCTGTATGTTCTCTGCAAATAAATAATATTAACAACATTTTACTAGAGGGAAAATATTAAAGGAAATTTAATTTATACATTAAAATAAGCAAATCCTTTTAGCTACAATTATTAAACAATTCTTTGAATGGTGGCATGCCATCATTTTCTTTGGAGAAAACGACGTCGACCTGATATACATGATGATGATGATGCATAAGAAATTATATAAAGTGTTCTAATTTTAATTCATATAATAAGTAAAATTATTAATATTTTATGAAAAATATAATGAAAACTAAAAATTTTAAAATTCATTAAACTTCAATAAAATTTTCCAAGATATGTGTCAGAAAAAAACACCTTATAGCATCAAATATTTTTTTTTCAAAATAAAAAATATCTTTGGTGATGCTCTAATTAAGAAAGACCAACTTAACTATATCTATATATATATATATATATATATATATATATATATATAAAGGCTTAATAGATTTGCAGCTCTTTTAACCTGATACGGTTTGTTAATTCACCTCTTAACTTTTGATTATTTTAACATAATAACTGGGTAAAAATATAACTTATGATAATTTTTTTTGAGCTTAAATGTTTAAATAAAAAAATTATTTAAACACCTCAAATACTTGTAAGAGTGTTGAAAAGTGTTACTTTTCACAAATTGAGATCAGTAAGTGGTCGATTTTTAAGTTGATGTATTAGGCCTATTTTTTTTTTTTTTAAAGAAGAGATTTTGAAATTAAGGGTTGCTATTGTCTACTGTTCTACTGTTGTCAATGATTACATGTGGAAAATACAATAATATAAAATTTTAATATCAACTTTTTTTTTTTTTTTTACTAATAAGAGAGTGATTAAATAATCATAAATCAACATTAACTATTTAATATTATGCAATCAATTGATACTCATTAAGTTAAAAATAAATGACTTAGTGATGTGTATGTCCCTTGTAAGTCTGTTGTGGCAAATACATATATTTGCCACAATACATAGTGTTTTGTGGGACAGGATATTCGGATTCCACATCTTTAAGAAAGGGTCAGTGAGTATGAATTACAAGCATGTTAACTGAACCTCTCAAATCAGTAAATATCTGTATGAGTATGCAATTATATCTGTATGAGTGTCCAATTACAGTAAGTCTTTTGTCAAAAAAAAATCATATGATACTCATACTTAGGTTAATTGATTTCTTTATTAATCGAATCGTACTATATTTTTATGCATGACATGTGTATGTCGTGAACCACATGGGAGGCTGCCTTTTTTTAGTTGCATCAGTTCACCATCACGTCAATAGGTTACAATTAATGTTGATTAAACTAGATTATAAGTAGGTTCATGGATACTAAAAATTATTATAAATAGGTTACAATTATAGCCCATCCGCCCGGGGTCAGTTGATTCCAGCCACGGGATGGGCATCCAAAAAAGCGGAATTGAATTCTATTTTCTCTAAAAAAAATTATTAAAAATTATAATATTTGTGATTTTATATGTATTTATTTTATCTTTAAAATTTAATAAAAATATTTTAACTAATAAATTACTTATAATTCTAATACAATTTATACTGGAATTAAAATAGAATAAAATACAAGTGACAGTTTAGAAATTGCTCACTTTAGATATTTTGCGTTCATTTATTTTTTTAAAAAAATTTTGACCAAAATATATTTTTTTTTTGCTAAATTTACAAAGAAATAATCAAATAAAAAAATTTTGCAAAATTTTAAAAACTTAAAAATTACAACAGCAATTATAAACTTCTTTTTTAAAATTTTTGATACCAATAGAATATATAGATAACTAGTTGTATAACCGCGCGTTTCGCAGTCTACTTATATTTATTGTTATTTTTTATCGTTTAATATATTAATTTTTTATATTTATTGAAAAATATTTATTATTTGACAAATTGATTGGTTATGTCAATTTATTATATTATTTATTTTATTTATATATTTTTTCATTATATATATATAATACGACTATAAAATACAACATTATTTTAATGGTCTAGGAGAAGGGTTTTTTAATATTTTATTTGGAAAAATATTTTAATTTTTTTTTAAAATGAATACAAATATAATAATAATATTATTAATTGATAAAAAATATTAGTTATTTAAGCTAAAAGTAATTCCTAAAATTTAAAGAATTTTATTTCTATTATAACACTTAAAAAATTAAAGATTTTTTTTTTCAATTATAACAATTAAAATGGCTTTTTTTTAATATTCTTATATAAAAATATTGTGAATTTTAATAAATCAACATATAAGTTTGTAGAAATAAATGCTCAATTGTGGAGAGGGACACTTATCAAATTTTAGGCTTAATAATTTTAGAGCTCATGATATATATATATATATATTAATATGTATACACACACATATATTTATTAACTGATTAGTGCATATTTTGTTATGTTTTAGGAGTTAATTTGTATTGATTTGTGTTAGAGATAGGTTATTTATGCGTGTTTTACTTTTGTAGGTCTTTAATCAAGGTTCAATATAGATTTATTAGAGATTCGGAGTGTTTGAAGTTGATTTTTGAAGAAATTATCGACACAGGCAAAGATACGGCCGTGTGTTATCCCGTGTAGTGTTATGGACTAAAAGAGGTTTTGGAACACAGTTGAAGACACGACCATGTGATGGGCCGTGTAGGTTTCTAGAGGAATTTAATAGCTTAAACACATGTCGAGACACGCCTGTGTATCAGGCCGTGTACTTCACTGCCATATTTGCCTACTCTATACACGGTTCGGGACATGGCCGTGTAAGTGTTCAGATGTTGAGTATGATAGAGACACGCCCGTGTAGAATTTGGACATGGCTATGTACGAGTAAGAGTCAAGATTAAATTGACTTCTTTAGACGCTTGTTGAAGGGGAGTTGGAGGAAAACTATAAAGGGGTAAAGACAACTTAATTTGGGGGGACTTTTTGACAGAAAAAAAGGAGAACCTTTTAGGGCAGTATTGAGGATCAAGATTGGAGAGGTAGGATTCAAGATTTTAAGAGATTGAATTTCTTTTCTTCTTCTTAATTCTTGTAATTGGTGATGAATTTCTTTTTCTTATTTTCAGAGTTTAGTTTAAATATGTTAGGCTAGGGTATTTGTTCATTAGGAGTTAAGGATCTGAACATGAATTAGTTGTTTCTTTCTTCTCTAAATAATTTATTATTTCATGCAAAATTATATTTATTATGCTTAATGCTTCTAAATGTTTGATCACCATTTATATGACTATGATTGAGAATATGTACTGACAAGTGGTATTCTTAATTGAACTATAAACATAAATTGAGTTGATTTAATTTCATAACGGGTTGAGTGTAAATTTCATAATTTAATTGGTTAGGGTTTGTGATTACAAAGAGAGTTAAATTACAATATCTTGATTAGAGATTATGAAATTAGGTTAATTAGCCTTAAGAGAGGTTAACTACAAATTAAGATAGCCTGGGATTTGCATGAGTAATTGAATTATAAGAAGAGGATCGACTAATGATTGTGAGGTGAATTAATTTCCTAATGAGTTTTTTTCCATTAATTGTTAATTAATTGTTTAATGTTTATTTGCATTTTCTTTTCATAAGTATTAGTTTATTTATAATTAGATTTGAGGAATTCATTGAATTAGGGAGCCTTAAATAATTAAAGTGAGATTTTAGGGTGGATAGATCATAATCTCTATGGGACAATCTAATTTATACTACAAGTTGATTTCATATACTTACAGAGTTCTAAAATAGGCAAATAAAATTTTGGTGCCGTTGCTGGGGATTATTGATCTAACATCTAGATAGATTATATCTCTTTTGGATTAAGGCATTTTGTTTTATTTTTATTTTACCTTATTTTATTCTGATTATAGATGTATGCATAATACTCGACGGTTAGGAAAAAAGAAACTTTCATACGTGCCAGAGCTTACTAAGTTTGAAAAGTCAAACAGAAAATAATCAAAGGAAAAATCAAAGGAGAAAGCACAAATGATTGAACCAATCAAGATGGCTGATGAAAGGAATGATATTAGGTGAATGAAGCTCGTGCTAACAATAGGATCCTCTTGGATACATCCATACTAGGATTAGATGGCACTCAACATAGCATTTCTAAGCCATCCATCAACTCCAATAACTTCGAGATCAAGCCATCCTTGAGTCAAATGATTCATTAAACTGTTTAGTTTTATGGAATGCCTAATAAAGATCCTAATGACCATATTGCTGAGTTCTTGGAGATTTATGACACCATTAAGTTTAATAGTGTGATTGAGGATGAATTGAGGCTGTGTTTGTTCCCTTTTTTCATTGAAGGACAAGGCTAAGGTGTGGTTGAAAACACAACCGGCTGGCTCATTCACGACATGGGATGATTTAGCAAAGGCTTTCCTTGCTAAATATATTCCACCTTCAAAGACGGCTAAGGTTACAAAGAAAATTACCTTATTTCAACAATTTGAACATGAGTCGATGAGCGAGGCATGGGATAGGTTCATTAATTTGTAGAGGATTTTTCCACATCATAGATTGCCCAAAGACATGCCCATTCGTACCTTTTATAATGGAGTTACACCAGCTACTCGTAATTTCATTGATTTTAAGACGGGTTGTTCATTGATGAGGAAGATGGTATATGAGGCTACGTCGATCCTAGAGACTACAACGTTTAATAGTTATTTGTGGCCTGTGGAAAAAGAAATTGAACCTAAGGCTACGTGCAAGATCAAAGTGTATGGTGTGATAGCCCTTCAAGCATAAATTTTTGTACTATCCAAGCAACTTGGCAACCTTACACACAAGGCTAATGCAATCTCTACATAATTTATAGGTAAGCAATGTAATATGATGGATAATATGGGTGATGAGTTTGTTTTTTGTAATGTAGAAAATTTTGGAGACAATTATATGAAGCAAGATAACTATATGGGGAACTAATTCAAAGGGAGGCAAGCCAATAATCCATACTCCAACATATATAATCTGGGGTGGTAAAATCATCCAAATTTTTCTTGGAGTAATAATAATAACATGGCTGCACCAAATAACATCGCGAAGGCTCAAGGTCCCCTAAGCTTTCAATAACCATAACAAGATAGGTTAGCATCTGTAGAGAATAAATTGGATAAATTTTTGGATGCCATCACTACTAAATTATCGATCCAAGATGAGAATCAAAAGATGATGGAGACTAAGTTTGATCAGATTATAAAAAATCACTCCTCTTCAATTTATAACATCGAAGTTCAGTTAGGACAGCTTGCTAATGTCATTGCCACACGAGGACAAGGGAACCTTTCTAGCAATATCGAGGCAAACCCAAGGGATGTCAAGTCTATCACTCTTAGAAGTGGTAAGGAGCTAAAGACCAAGAAAGAACTAAAGGATGCGATAAAGGTTGATGAAGAAAAGGATCCAAACACTGAGAAAAAGGATTCAAATAAGAAAAAGGCTGTAGAGATAAATAAAGCTAAGGGGCAAAGTTCATCCTCACCACTTGCACCGAGGATTAAAGGATCCAGGGAGCAGCTTCACGATTCCATGCATTTATTGGGACTAATGAGTTTTCACGTTGTTTATGTGATTAAGGTGTTAGCATTAACTTGGTGTCTTTGTTAATTTTCAGGAAACTTAGGCTAGGAGACGTCAAAGCAACCAACATGTCATTGCAATTGGCGAATCACTTAATTAAAAGGGCATATGGAGTGGTGAAGGATGTGCTCGTCAAAGTAGATAGGTTAATCTTTCCCATTAACTTTATGATTTTAGATTTTGAGGAAGATAAACATTGTCCATTGATTTTAGGTAGACTATTCCTTAGTACTGGTAGGACTTTAATTGAAGCACATGAGGCTAAGCTTACACTAAGGGTAAGGAATGAGAGTGTTAAATTTGTCATTTCTAAACTCATGAAATATTCCTTAGATGATAAGCCATATATAAAGATAGTGTCTATAAATGATTATATTATGTAGGAAAAATTTTCTCTCTATGATAGTAATGATAAAGAGTGAAAAGCTATTGACACTAAAGTAGAGGAAGAGACCACATTCACCAAACCTGAACTCTTAGTTAAGAGTGATAATCCTACATCTCCATCTATTAAGAAACCACCCAAACTAGAGCTTAAACCACTGCTGAAACAATTGAGATATGCATTCTTAGGTGAGAATAACACACTACCTATTATTATATTTAATAAATTAGATGTTGAGCATGAAAGAAAGGTATGTGAGGTAGTGAGGAGGAGGGTTAGAGCATTGAGGTGGCATATTTCAGACATAAAGGGAATTAGTGTCATACATAGGATACATATAGAGGAAGGATATAAACTAATAGTTGAGAGACAAAGGAGGCTAAACCAAAAAAATGAAAGAGGTAGTGAAGAAGGAAATAGTTAAGCTTTTAGATGTAGAAATTATTTATCCTATGTGCAATAGTGAGTGGGTTAGCCCGGTGCAATGTATACCAAAGAAGAGTGGGATGACAGTAGTAGAGAATGATGAGGGTCAGCTAATTTTTAAGAGAGTGATAGATGAGTGGAGAGTGTGTACAGATTATAGGAAGTTAAATAATGCCACTAGGAAGGATCATTTTCCCCTTCCCTTTATTGATCAAATACTAGAGAGGATAGCGGGCTATGCATTTTATTATTTTCTTGATGGTTATTCAAGTTATAGTCAGATTTTTATTTATCTCAAAGATCAAGAAAAAATCACATTTACATGTCCATATGGCACATTCAAATATAGGCGTATGCCTTTTGGCTTGTGTAATGCACCCGCCACTTTTCAATGTTGCATCATGGAATTATTTTCTGACTTAATTGAGGATATTATGGAAGTGTTTATGGATGATTTCTCTATATTTGGTGATTCTTTCAATTTGTTTTTAGCTAACCTTGACAGGGTAATAAAGTATTGTGAAGAGGCTAATCTCATGCTTAATTAGGAGAAATGCCATTTTATGGTAGATGAGAGGATAGTCTCAGGCTACAAAACTTTGAGCAAGGGAATCGAAGTGGATAGTGCCAAAATAGAAATCATAGAGAAGTTGCCACTACCTATATCACTTAAGGGAGTTAAAGGTTTTCTAGGGCATGCCGATTTTTACCATCGGTTTATTAAAGATTTTTCTTTAATTGCTAAACCTCTAACAAATTTGATGATTAAGGATATACCTTTTATCTTTGATGATGTGTGTTTGAGTGCTTTTGACAGGTTAAATAAGGCATTGATATCGGCACCCATAATCACACCTCCAGATTGGTCTCTACCATTTGAGATAATGTGTGATGCGAGAAATTTTTCTATTGGAGCTGTGTTGGGATAAAGGAAGGATAATCGCTTGCATGTGATCTACTGTGCTAGTAGAACACTATCTGATGCTCAACTTAACTACACTACCACTGAAAAGGAGATGTTGGCAGTGGTTTTTGCTGTAGATAAATTTTGTTCTTATCTCTTTGGATTGAAAACTATCATCTACAGTGACCATTCCACCATTTGACACCTTATTGCTAAGAATGATGCCAAACTAAGACTAATGAGATGAGTTTTATTGTTGTAGGAATTTGACCTTAAAATTAAGGATAAAAAGGGCTCAGAGAACTTAGTGGCATATCATCTATCTTGGTTAGAAAGAGAGAAAGAGGAGGAGAGTGCACCACAGGCTATTAGAGATAGTTTTTCGGATGAGTTCCTTTTGGCGCTATACCATATAGCAATCCTTTAGTATGCTGACATTGTTAATTATTTAGTTGGAGGGGTGCAACATCTTTAACCCAAAAATGTAGTTAATAATATTAGTAATAATTAAAAACTTAATTATATAAATTTAATTGATGTCGTAAAATTTTATTTCTGAAAGAAATAATTGGAATAAATTAATAATAAAAAGGATATGGATTAAATTGAAAGAAAATAAAGGTTTAAATAAAAAGAGATAAAGTTGAAAGATTGAGGGAGGAAGAGTGAATAGACAAAAGACTAAAATGGGAAGAAAGGAGAAGAGTAGTTCGCTTCTGTAAGAGAAAGAAGAAAAGAGAAGGAAGAAGAAGAAAAAGGGGAGGAAGAAGAGAAAAAAGAGAAGAGGAGTCGCGACACTGTAGCTTGGCAACTAGAAACATCAAGAAAGTTTGAATTTGATCTTCAAAATATGTGAGTGGCTATAATTTCTTGCATTTATTTTAGTTTTCTTTAATTATAGTAAATAAATAACTAAGATTATTAGCTTTGAATATTCTAGATCTAGACTTGAATTTCTTAATATTAGGTTGCATATTAGATCGAAATGTTATTGTGACTGTTGTATGAGCAAATGGTTAAGAATACATGTGACTTGAATCAAATTTTGGTAAAAATTCTGCAATTGTCGAGTTGCAGAAGGTGATGAGGCGCCGCCTGATCACCAATGAGGCAGCGCTTCTATGCACTGTGGATGTCCAAAAACTTGAATTTTTGTAACAGATCATTGAGATGCACAATGTTATTTAGGAGAACCTATCTTTCAGCATCGGTTGAGTTACGGGGCCTATAATATACTAAATCGAAGCTAGCTCAGAAATTTATAAGGCCCTTGTCAGAGGAACTTTATGAACCCCGTTTTGATGTCCAAATCCGATCATTTAGGTCTCCATTTTAGACTTTAAAGTTTTAGTTGTGTATATAATCTCAAGTGTGTATGACAGTAAGAGTTAGAGATTTTATATATGAGACATGGCAGATTTGGGTAGTTGTATATAGTCGAAGCCTAGGACCGAATACACATACTATCATATAGGTGTAAATCTATACCGGAGACATAGTAGGGTTGGTAATGGGTATAGTCGTTGCTTGAGGCCGAATACACATATTACCATATAAATGCAAGATGGTAAATATGTATAGCTGATGCCTAGGGCCGGATACATATGGTACTATAAATGTGTATATCCGATGTCTGGGGCCATATACATATGATAAGTGTGCATAGCCGATGCTTGGGATCGAATGCATATATTATCTTATGAATTTACGATGGTAAGTGTACAACCGTTGTTAGGGGCCGGTATACGTCACCTCAAATATAAGTTGGGAGTGTGCATAGCTGTTGTTAGGGGCCATGTGCATATTATACCTGAAATATATGTATAGCTAATGCCTGGAGCCAGATACATAAATCAAGTTAGCTTAACACTTGAGTTATCATTGGTTTAAGTGTTGATCACACTTAAGCAGCATTATCGTAAATAGTTGTGTACTGATTATATCATTTAAAATTTAGTAGAATAGTGAATTATAGTATGGTAGAGATTATAGTATTATGGATAGTGTATACTATGAGGATGCTCTTATTATGAGCTTGATTATGATGTATTAAGTTTATTATCCAAGTGTGCTTATTTAATTTTATTTTTTAATTGGGCTTTTAATATATTCCCTAAAATAGGGAATAATCATTTATGGTTGAGATTAGGACAATATAGGATAGGGCAAGTTGATTCACTTTATTTAGTAAGTTTATATGTGAAATTACATGTATATGGTTGGGATTATTGAGCCTCTATTGGTTGTATAGATTAAAAGGGTATTTCTATTAATGATTTAAAAAAGTACTTATATGCAGTTATAATTTAAATATTAGAATCATTTAAATATGAAAATGGTATATAAATTCATTTGATTATTATTACTGTAAATTAAGAAAACTAAAGATACAGTTTTAAAATTATATTTTTATCCACTTATTGGGAACACTCTTTTGTTTAAAAATTTTCAGCATAGGTATTTAGTATCTGCTTAGCTGGAAGCTAAAAGATGACAGGTGCAGTAGACCACGCCGATCAAAAGATAGCTAAGATGGAGATTTATAGAAGCATTATAAAATGACATTAGAATTTGTTATGTAATATTATAATAAACTCGAGTTGTATAAAGAGAAATATTTATGGTGTAGTGTCACTAAAGTCTATAAATATATATTTATAGTTAAAGAGTATATGTGGAAGTACTTTAGTGAGCCAATTGCCATTGAATAAATTCTTTGAGTAAATGGTTTATTCCTAATTAAATTTAATATTTACTTCTCGTGATATTGTTGTTAAGAGATTATTTCTAGTTCTAGAAGAAAAATCTTTACTATCATTAATTCTTTAGTTATGTATACTAATAGAGTTGATGGTAGTCGGGGTGTTACAAGGGGTGTTACTGGAGGGACTATCACACTAACAAAGGAAGAGGTTCTTGTATGAGGTGAGGCAATACTTATGGGAGGATCCTTACCTCTACAAAATTTATGGAGATGGCATGATTAAAAGGTACATTTCGGACTCAGAGGTATTTAATGTGTTGACATATTGTCATTATTCAAGTTATAGAGGACATTATGGAGCATAAAAAATGAGTGATAAGGTTTTGGAAAGTGGTTTCTTTTGGCTAACACTATTTAAGGATGCTAGAGAATTTGTCCTACATTGTGATCATTGCCAACGTATTGGAAACATCTCCAAATGACAGGAATTACCTCTCAGTTCGATTTTAGAGGTTGAAATCTTTGATGTATGGGGGATAGATTTCATGAGACCATTTCCCTCTTCTTATGGGAACCAATATATCCTTGTGGGTATAGACTATGTATTGAAATAGGCAAAAGCTTTAGTAACACCCACAAATGATGCAAAAGTAGTAATTAAGTTCCTTAAAAAGTTATTCACGAGATTTAGTATACCACGAGCCATTATTAATGATGGGGGTCGCATTTTTACAACCATCAGTTTGAGTCCTTGTTGAGAAAATATGGTGTGCATCAAAAAATCACAACACCTTATCATCCTCAAATTAGTGGACAAGTGGAGGTAACGAACCGTGAGCTAAAGAAGATTCTGAAAAAAATAGTTGGTAGTTCGAGAAAGTATTGGTCTACAAAACTAGATGGCACACTATGGGCTTTTCGAACGACATTCAAAATACCAATTGGCATATCGCCATTTAGGTTGCTATTTAGGAAGGTGTGTCATCTCCTTGTTAAGTTAGAACATCGACCATATTGGGCCATTAAGACACTGAATTTTGATTTGAAATCCATATGAGAGAGGAGGCTGTTACAACTCAATGAAATAGATGAAATTTACCTCTAAGCTTATGAGAATGCCAAAATCTTTAAAGAAAAGACAAAGAAGTGGCATGATGCACATATCATTAAAATAAATTTTCAGGTTGGTGATTTAGTGTTGTTGTTTAACCCACATCTTTATTTATTTCCAGGTAAATTGAAGTCTAGATAGAGTGGACTATTCAAAATGGTTCAAACATTCCCTCATAGTGTTCTTGAGCTCGAAAATGATAAAGGCGATCCTTTCAAAGTGAATGGGCAACGATGTAAACCTTACTATGGAGGTTTGTGGGCAAGGGATAAGGAAATTATTTTCTTTGATGCTAATTCTCATCCAAATTAACTTTAATGTGTTTAGGGTCAATCTAAGGACCTTAAATTAGCGCTTATTGGGAGGTAACCTAATTTTATTTTAGTTTTTCATTTAGTTAGTTGGTTTTTCTAGGTTAGTTTTCTTTTATTTTGGTATTTTTTTTGTTTTAGGTTCACTAATGCATAGGATCAAAAGGAGTCAAGAATATTAAGAAAAAGGTGCAAGAAGTGGAGACATGGGTAGAGACACGCCCGTGTCCTCGCCCATATCTAGGTATGTCTTTTGAGTCAGTAAGGTACACAATCACATATACGCCCATATAGTCTCCTATGTTTACTTATATAATTTTGGACAACTTGATACACAGGAATATACACGCCTATGTGAGAGACCGTGTTTGCATATATAAAATTAGATAGTAGGTTACACAGTCAGAAACACACCCGTGTTACCTGACTGTATTTTCATTATATATTTTTGGCAGCAAGATACACGAGCAATTACACACCCGTGTCTTGGACCATGTTTGCACCTATAATTTTTGACAGAAAGATACACGAAAAATTATATGCCTGTACTCGAGCCGTGTGTTTTGTGAAAATTCCCAATTTTTACGATTCACGGTCGTGTGGAACATTCACGCCCATGTATCGCTGGATTCTATAAATAGATAGTTAGGGATTTTAAATTTATTTCTTCGTGCTCATTCATTTTCTCTCGTTCTTCTTCATTCTCAGCCATCGAAAATCATATTCCTACCCGAATTCTAGTCTCACCAATTTCTTATGCTTTTCTCTTCTATTTGGTTGAATATTCTTCCACAATGTCTTCTCCCCTTAGAAAATGCATCAAGCAACGTGCCCAAAGGAACCTCACTTCCTCTTCGTGCCCTTTGCGCGTACCCAGAGCAGATCCACCTTCATAAGTGGGTTCCTCATCCTTGGGTTCTTCTTCTCTCCACCCTCTTCTTCAGTTCAATAAAGCATGCATTGAAGCCAAGGTAAATAGTCTCAAAGCCCTTCCTATTGAGCCTAATATATATCCTAGTTAAATTGATTTAGGAAAATTAGGATTATGGCATGTGATATATAGACGATTGAACAAGATGCCCATGATAGAAATTAGGGACAATTGCTATTCTGAGTTATTTGTTGAATTTCTTACCTGTTTTTCAATGGACAAAAAAGGTATTGATTATGCTAAACCAGGAGTAATTAAGTTTAGATTAGGGGGTAAAGATTTTCATTATCGATATCAGAGTCTGGGGTAGCATTGAGTATCTATAGTGCGACATTTGTTGAGACTTTATTTTATTATAACTCTTTATCACATGGTTCTGGTTCACGTGCTCGTGGTTTTTGGCATTCACATGCTCGACCTGAGTTTCGGGAGCACTATGAGCCGACTAGGTCTAAGAGTACCTGTCTTACTTCTCCTGTGTTATATATATTGTATAGGATTATTGCTCACATGATTTTTGGTCATCGTAAGAGCATATGTGTAGTGACGATGAGGGATATTTTTTATTTATCATACTTGGAGACTCTCACTTCATGTAATTTGGCCTATGGTTTTACGACTTATTTTGACTCAATATCAAATAAGTCACGTGGTGCACTTTGTGTGGGGGGGGGGAGTTATGTCACTAGGTTAGCTAAGAACCTAGGCATGTTTACGGAGTTGAGGGATTTAACTAGGAATTGCCACATAGTTGCCCTTCATATGGATGCCTTCCGTGCTATGAGATTGGTGGAGAATAGGGGTGATGATTATGTGTAGATTGATGGTGCACCACCAGTCAATAAGGCATCAGATGTGGCTATGGGCCATGATGCTCCTGTTCCCCCTGTTCATTTCGATGATCTTTAGGCGAGGGTTGAGAGGACCCAGCAGCACCATGAGATTATGTTTCATTATTTTCATTCTCAGATGGAGTGGCTACAGTAGGGTATGATGATGCTAATGATTGATAGGGATATGCAGCCACCTCCTATGGCTCCAGCTCCCGAAGTTTTCTTCTCCTCTACTTCGGATCCTATGGCATCTGAGCCTGTATTTGCCCCTGATAATGAGGATTTCGAGATGAGGCTGACGATGGTGATGATGATGTTGATGTTGACCTTGATGATTGATTTGTAATTTTTCTTTTTGTTTTGTTTTTGGATATTGTTATTTATGTTTTATTTAGATAGTGTACTTATGGATATTGCTTATGTTATTATTTTGTGTTCTTTTTATTTCATTTGTTGTTTTTATTTTTGTTTAGTTTAGTTTTTGTTCAGGGTGATTACTCGTTCCTCTGATTCACCAATTCTATCATACGCTTAAGTCAAGGGAGTATTAGTTCTTTTTCTCCTCTGTTCAATTCTTCTTATCCATTGAGAACAATGTTTTGGTTAAGTGTGGGGGAGGAGTAATTTAAGCAATTTTTGAAAATTTTATTTTTGAATTTTTAATTTTATGCTTAAGTATTTAATTATGTTTATCACTTTGATGAACTTAACTCAATTAATTTAGTTTCCTTATACAATTAGTGTATTCTCCAATTAAAGTTCACTTTATAATTCTTAAGCTTAGGTAATAATTTGAGGGTGAGGGATTTTCTATTTTTATAAATTTAATGTTAATTCCCTTTTTTATAATCAAGACTCATAAATTAATATTTGAAATTATATAGTTTTTTTTAGCTTGGTTAAAAGGAAGGGTAAGATGGAGTGTTACACGCACTTATCTGTTGCTAATAAAAGAAGTAAGATGGAGCATAAAATACACTCACTATGTGAAAAAAAATGAAATAAAAGAAATAATGAAAATGCATGAGCAAGATGGAGCGTAAAACACACTTGTGGAAATAATGATGAGTTAATAAGTAAAAATAATGGATTGTGTTTTAAGTTAGTGTTAATGTTGGGTTATGGTTTTGAGTGTTAATTTTTGAAAATTTTGGTTATGAGATGGAGAATGGCTATACACTTGGTAATAATGAATATTTTCTTGCTTTTGAGTTATTATTTTTGTTTTTGAGTTGTAAATTTTATATTAATTGGAGAATGTATTAAATGTGTAAGTGAAAGTGGTTAATGAGTTTTGTTCATTTTAGTGATGAGATGTTGAGTGCAATGGGGATTCACATTGTGACCCTGATGGAAAACTTGCTATGATCTGACCCAGTTAAGCTGCAGAAGAAGATGCTTTGATTGTTGTGGTGAGAGGTGAAGGGTTTCGACAGAAAGGAAACAGATAAGCTGAGCAAAAGATGAAAGGAATCAAGCTATGCAACTAGACGAGCAGAAGCAATAGCCCAAAAAAGGTGAAATTTAAAAATTTCACTAGCCTAGTTCTTCATCAAATGAATAATTCCAATTTCCAAGATCCAATTTTCAATTAACACATAGCTAAAATCAAACACATCAAGCATACAAACACAACCACATAGGAGTTAAAGTTCAAAGAAACTCACAAACTCCTTAAGTTTGAAGAAGACCACAATAGTTTCTCCAAGGCTTGTGTAGAAGATTCAACTCTTGAATCACATGCTCTAGTCACCCAAGTATGTGACCTCTAGCTTGAAACACTAAGCTCCCACCAAGTCACCTTTCTTGCCTAGATCAAGATAGAAGCAAGTTACCTCTCAAGTGACCCTCACAAAAGACTTACTCTAAATTAATCTTCCTAGCAAGAACACTTAAGGCTGTTGTGTTATTTTTGTTTTAGTTGATTGGTTGCTCTTAGTTTTTGTCCAACAAAAACATGTTGTCCCTTTTTCTTAAGTAAAAGCTCCAAGCTCCTAAGCTTAACCAAGAAGATGAACATACACTAATTACATATCAACCAAAACACTAAAGACAAAATTAAGTGTAGAGATTGCCACCTCACCATGACATCATCATGACATCACCATGACATCATTATGACATCATCCATGACATCATGTGGTCCCACTACATGACATCATCATGACACTTGTCATCTAGTACCAATATACATTTGACAAGTGGCCTATACAAGTGTCCAAAGAAGAAGTAGATAACACATCCAATGTATTTGTATACATACCTCTTTTATACATGTATAATACATCAACTAAATCTCTACATTAATCTAATGGACTTGGGCTTGCCATTGGGCCAACACTTGGTCCAAAACCCAATCCATTAAATCAATGGACCTCGATATGGTTGTTGGGCTTTCTTAACACTTAGGATTAATCTTTGGCCCAAAGCTCTTTCAAGCCTAGGCCCATACAACTTGGGCCATTAATCCAAGTCCTTTAAATAAATAACACATTAATTATTAATTCATTACCTTAATTAATATCCAATATTAATTAAGTACAAATGAATAATAAAACCCTTTGGTGGAATCGGATTTCATGATATGCTAG
>CATIWO010453849.1:0-30962 GCA_949673435.1 Macaranga tanarius
AATAGAAATAGACTAATAGTATTATTAATAAATGTTATAATGTAAATTGACATTCATATTAAGTACTAATACTAATTATTAATTAAGAATAATTTAAATACTAAGTATATGTTATACAATATTTAATTTAAAATAAAGGAAATAAACACAATGAAAGTACTAAAGTTATATAATTTAGCGTGGATTAATATCAATATTAAGAACTTACATAAATTTGGTGTAAATTGTTATTGATAATTTAAAATCATCAAAATTGATAATCTAGATAATTTAATATTATCAAAACATAATGATCAAACTATATGCATAGTTTTAGTAATTAGTATATATAATACTACTACTAAGTTTAAATATATATGTATACATTTACATGATTATTAATAACAACTATAATTTATATTAATTATATATTGTGTACTACTAATCTAATATTAAGTAAAACAATAAACTTAAATTATAAATTATACTTTAATGCTAACTAATATCATTGCAAAACTACATAGTTCCATATCAAAACTACGTAGTTTTAACATATAACATAAATAATTAAGTATAAGATTACTAAATAAGAAATAGTAAGTATCAATTAACTATTAAAATTACCATAAGATTACCAATTATTGAGTATCAATTATAGCTAAAATACTTAGGTAATGATTTTTGTAAACTAATAATTGCATTAACATATAATACTAAGTATCAATTAACTACTAAATTATAAATAATTTTAAAACTATGTAGTTTAATCTAAAAACTATGGAATTTTGCATATAATCTTATTATATAACTCATTTAATCTAATTGGTATAAATTATTTTTTTATTAAGTCTAATTATATGATTAATGAAATATGTATAATATTAGTTTAATATTAAGTATTAATTAAAAAATTACAAAGTATAAAAGAAATTACATGTTCATGATATATGATTATATCATTTTGATGTAAAGTAGTGTTAATATCAAGTATAATTTTAAATAAATATTATATAATATAATTAATTCAACTTTATTTAACATATTTATCAGTTAGTATTATCATTGTTTTTTGTAATGGGTTCTAAAGTAAATTTTTTTATTTAATTATCGCTAATAAATATAAATTTAATCAATAATATAAATTTCCAAATTTCTGAACCGTTTCGAAAGAACCGAATATTTGTACCGAACCGTACTGAAAAACTGGTATGGCACAAAATTCCCATTCCGAATAGTACCGAAAAATGGTACTGGAGAATTTATTTTTAAAATCCCCGAAATATGGTACGGTACTGGAGATTTTTTTTCCGGATTTTCCCGAACCGTGCTCACCCCTAATTGAAACTGTTGTTCAACCCTTGCAAGGAAATAAATAGTTTGCACTATAGCTTGAATTTCCTAGGGAATTCCTTTACTAGGCTCTTTAACTGCATCCACTGATAGCTTAGAATCTAATCCAAATACAGCTCGATGCACTTCTCTAGCTTTTGCTGAGGTGACTTTTGCCAACAAAGTTGTAGTTTCTCCCATTAATGCTGAATACATTGGTCAAGTAAACCAATAACCTTCCTTAAGATTTCCATTAGGGCTGAACACAAGACGGAGGAAATATCAAACTGAACTGAAATTTCGAACATAAAGATATAAAAACTGTATTGGACCGAATAATTTTAACCCCCGAACCGTACCGAATCAAAATTTTTAACTGATTTGGTATGGTACTAGATATTTTAAAAAAACTAAATCAAAAATCGTACTGAACCATATCAAAAACCGAATATAGCACCATATATATATATGATAAAAATTAATTATACAATTTTTGTTATATTGTCAATTAACATATATTAAGTAACATATGTGTAATAATATATGATAAAAATTAATATGTTTGGTATTTAAGATATAATAAAATTCACATTACATAGTTTCAAATAATTCAATTAACAAATAAGAATGTGAAATGTCCAGTACAACTGTAGGCAGCGGGATTCAGCACGCGCCCAAGTGTTTGGCAACTATATTACTGTATGAGCTCAGGGCCCACTAGGAGTATAACTTTAGGCCTTTTTATAGGCTTTGGTTGGAGATGGGATTTGCCATCTGGATAAGACTTGGGACACTTTTACAGCAACTGGATTCTATAAAGGAAGTTCAGCAACCGTCCTTAGAGATTGGGTTCGGAAACTAGGTATGAACTTTTGTATGGTCCACTGAATCTTGCGATCGGCCTTCATTTGTGTTTTATATGTTATTATTTTTAATTATTTAATTATTCCTTATATTATATACAAATAGTTATAAAAATTAATTATACAATTTTCGTTATATTGTCAATTAGCATATATTAAGTAACATATGTGTAATAATATATGATAAAAATTAATATACTTTGTATTTAAGATATAATAAAATTCACATTACATAGTTTCAAATAATTCAATTAACAAATAAGAATGTGAAATGTCCAGTATAACTGTAGGCGGCGGGGTTCAGCACGCGCCCAAGTGTTTGGCAACTACAGTATTGTATGAGCTCAGGGCCCACTAGGAGTATAACTTTAGGTCTTTTTATAGGATTTGGTTGGAGATGGGATTCACCATCTGGATAAAACTTGGGACACTTTTACAGCAATTGGATTCTATAAAGGAAGTTCAGTAGCTGTCCTTAGAGATTGGGTCCGGAAACTAGGTATGGACTTTTGTATGGTCCACTGAATCTTGCGATCGGCCTTCATTTGTGTTTTATATGTTGTTATTTTTAATTATTTAATTATTCCTTATATTATATACAAATAGCTATTTTAATCCAAATAATTTTTAAATTTTACAATTTAGTCCAAGTTTGTTTATTAAGTCCAATTTCATGCAATTTGGTCATTGATTCATACATTCATACACCACAAACATAATTCACAACAAAAATAACCACAATAAAAATCAAAATCACATACAAAGAAAAGGAGGGAGGCGATTACAACCCTTTTTCGTGCAAATTAAATTAAAAAAAATGAATAAATCCTAATAATAATTTCCAAAATAACAGAAATAGTCCATTATTAAATTGTTCTGCCATCACAAGAAAAAATTAGATCTCCAGAAAAAGAAATCATACAAAAAAATCAAGAAATTAGCAAATAAATGAAAAAAACTACTCAACTGGACATAGAGGCATCGCCTCTGTAGAGATGGGGCGACTCCTTATTAAGAAAGGCATCGCTCTTGATAACAATGATCTGAAATTTAAATTTTGTACAAACCTATAAAGGCGTGTGCCTCTATGATCTAGAGGCGTGCGCTTCTTTGATCTAGAGGCGATGCCTCTATGTAGAGGCGCATGCCTTCTACTCTTCTGTAGAAACCTGTTTTTGCAAAATTCAAACTACACATACATCGAATTTTTAAAAGACAATATAATAGAGTCACGAATTAATGCAAACTTATATGAAAAATTAACAACAATGAATATACTACAATTTAAAACACACAAAATGTGTTAATTATAGAAAATTAAAGATTAAAAAAAAGGAAGAAATTTTTACTGAAAATTAAATTGAAAGTAGTTTAGCCCTCAGATTAATTTTGGAATACCCTCTAGCTTTCGGGATACTTGAATTCAGGCCCTTTTTGTCAGGTTTCGTTTCTGGTTTTTCTTTGGTTTTTGTTTTGATTTTTCTTTTGCTAAAAAATTCTTTATTTAGCCAAAAATCCTTTTCTGTAGAAGTTCAACCTCTATTTATAAAGGAATTAACTTCTTTAAATGTCTATTTACACCCCACATTGCATTTATTCACCCGTTGCAGAACTTGGAGCAATCCATGTTTTGCAATAAATTTTTTTATAACAGAAGGCATAGAGATGCATGGCCGCCTCTGTGAAGCCAGGGGCATGCGCCTCTATATGAAAGAGGCGGCGCCTCTTCAGAAGAAACTAAGCTATTGGGCGATTTTGGGCCAACTTCTTGGGCTTAGTTTGTTGGATCATGTATTTGGGTTTGGTCTTTTTTAGTGGGTTTAGGTTATAATTTTGGGTTCCTTACAAATGGGCCAGAATTCAGTTTCTTGGCAAATTGAGCTTATCTGTCATTTTTTATTATTGGACTTTTCTTTACGGGCTGGCTAAACCATGTGCCCACAGTTTGCACCCTTGGTTTTTAGAAAACCGTTTAAACACAACTTTAAATTTGATTTTTCAAAAAACAATATGCATGCAATAAACATTAAAAGGATATTCTTCGATCCTACAATTCAATTTATGCACCGTCAACCTCGGGGTACAACCCGAGATATTTCATTTTTCATTACCGTCTGCCTTAATGTTCCAAATCAAGAGGCTTCAATTCTCATACCATCATCCTTGGGGTATAACCCGAGAGGTTTAATTTTATCGCCATCATCCTTGATGTTCAAAATCAAGAGGCTTCAATTTTTTCTATGCCGTCATCCTCGAGGTGCAAACCGAAAGGCTCAAATTTTGATGCTTCGCATCCCAACTTAATGCAATCTATAAATTCTTTTAAAACATAATTCAATTTTAAAATGTTAGCTAACATTTAAAATTTTAGGTATCAAAAAGAAATTTTCCTCTCAAGGACCAAACTGGTAATTTTCCATATCTATATAAATTCAAATTCAAATCACTTTCTTCATTTCTTCCTTTTGCGCCTTCTTTCTTCCTTCTATACTTCATTCTTTGCATTTCATCATGAATCCTATGTTTGATCGTATAACCGCTCGTCTTACATGGCCTGTTGTTGCTTTAAAGGCTCGGGGGCCTCATTTTCTAGGATTGGAGCCTGAGGGAGATCTGCCATTGACACCTTCTCTGCATACCCATATTTATTTTTAGGCTACAGGAGAGGTTAGTTACTTTTTTCTGCTTTTTTCATCAAAAATAGGACTAGGTCAGTTAGGATTAGAGATATACATGCTTAATCAACCGTTAATTTGATAGAAAACTAGGCAAAATTGAATATTTTTGGATTGAAACACTCGGCCTCTTGCGCCATAGAGGCGTCACCTCTACATTGAGGCGCTGCCTCAGTGGCTCTGAGGCGTGCGCCTCCACATGCGAGAGGCGTGTGCCTCTACATGGTAGAGACACCTATTCAGTTCATTTTTTTCAATTTTCTTAAATGCATAAATTAAAAATTTATCCAATACTCCCTGCAACTTGACCAGTACTCTCTGAAGGGTGCTAGTAATGTTACTGGTGCCCGTTAGTGGTATGACAGTATGATAGATGTGATCCAAGATAGGATCCGTCAAACAGGCTTTGAACCTTTCATCTTGGCACTCCCTACCATTGTTGGTCGTCATGACCTCAATGGTCTTTATGCATTGATGGAGCGGTGGATGGACTCCACATACACCTTTCACCTACCAGTTAGGGAGCTTACGCTAGATCTAGTCGCTTTCGCCACTATCACAGGAGTGGCATATGCAGGGGATCCTATTCTGTTCGATGACTCCTGGACACATCGGCTATATTGAGCGTCTACTTGGCATGGTTCCCGCCATGAAGGGAACCCGCACAGTGAAGGTAGACTCGATCTATGCCCATTATTCTAGCATTAGGGCAGCGGACATCACCATACCTCGACAGATTGACTAGGTGGTCTGAGCTTTTCTTTTCTACCTGCTAGGCACCACTCTCTTTTGTGATACTGCTAGCTCAGATTATCTGATATTCTTGATGGTTCTCAGAGATGTAGATCTCATCCATACCTATGCCTGGGGGTCTACTGCGCTTGCTTACCTATACTAGAGTATAGATAAGTTCGTTCGAGGAGCTCACTAGTTCTATAGTTTCTGGCACACCACACATGTATGCTTCAATCTCTCACTCTTTTTTCTTTTATTTTTCTCTTTTTTTCTATCATGACCCCCTTTTCTTGTTTGAATTGTGCAGGTTTGGGGCCTGGAGATCGGCCTTTTTCGAAAAGTGATGCCATCGGCTAGAGTCTTTCCTGTGTTGAGCCGATGGGGCACTAGCCAGACTGGGAGGTGAGAGATGTCTTATATTCATCTTTACCGCACTTACCTCAGCAGGCTTTCATGGGATGAGATAGGCCTACAAAAGAAATAAAACTGATCAAAATTTTATTGATACATGTAGAATTTCAACTTGCCTTGTGCATCATTTCTTATAGTTAGGTCGTGAGGTCACCGTGGGGACTTATGGAGGGCTCGACTGACGCCATGATTTGATTCAGTCCACTGGCTAATAGAAGAGTTCTTCTTGTGAGACCCTTCCAAAGAATGTTCTACCTTAGGGAGCATATACTTGAGTGGTCTCTGGTCCTGGTAAGAGACGTGTGCCCATGGCTCCTCGTACTATGTTTTGGACATACTTACTGATGGATGATGACCTAACGCGAGCTTTAAAAGGATCTCCTGCTATACATTGTGTTACTGCATAATAGCTTGGCATCTATAGGGCTTTTATTAGAGACGAGCTACTGCCATCCGTTGCCCGACCTTATCACTCAGGTATGCCTTATACAATTTACGGTCATGTGATCTGACCATTGCTTTATAATTTTTTGACTCCTATTCTTTTGCAGCTTCATCCCAGAGGTATCGGTCCCCAGATCAGATCTCTACCTTCTAGTGAGCGCCCTACTCAGCGGGCTCGAGTCCACTCTCTAGCTGCTAATGCCGGCCCTAGCATTTCTCATGCCCCCTCATAGAGGACTCCTGATGCCTCTACTTCTTGCTCTCATGGTGCCTTCTTTTTTCTCCCAGAGCCTACTGCCAGATATTGGAGCACCACTGGTAAGTTGTCTCGGGCTTTTTTGACTCTTGACCTCAGACACTTTCCAGCACCTGTAGCTCCTACTGCCACCCATGTGAGTATTATTTACGCTTTTATTTCTTTATTTGCTTACTATAAAAAAATGTTAGCACTGACATGGTTTGTGCATTTATACCTACAGATTCATAGAGAGCAGGGTGAGCATTTATATGGCATGATTGAGGCCCATCGCAACCTCACACTTCGGATCTCAGAAGAGTGGAGGGTATGTTATTATTTCTATCCTATATATATACATGCTTATGTAATGTTAACTTACATGTTCCCTTTTTTTGTTTGGACAGGCACATTATATAGGATTGGATACCCAAAACTAGTTGCTTTGACAGTATTTTACTGATCTTCAGATGGTGAGCAGAGATGATGATGACTCTAGTGCTGGCTATGCAAATGATGGAGTTGCCCCTACTGTTGATATCCCTCTGTTCTTTGGCATTTAGGAAGTTGAGGATGAGGCTGATGATGATGGTGATAATGAGGATGCCAAAGACAAGGTGGCTAGCGAGAGTGATGAAGAGACAGAGTCCGAGCAGGACTAGTCTGCAGACTTAGGATTGGTTAGGGCATGGGTAGGCTATTAGGCTCTTTTTGTAAGTGTTTTCAAACAGATTTTGTACACAAACATTTGGATTATATCAGATCATCATTTTTCTTCTCTTGCTCCAATGCTTGTATTTCTCTTACTTTTCTGCTTTATGATCAAGTGCACAACTATTACCATTTAATTTTGGGCTAATTTTCATCAAACCAGACCACTTTCACTGTTTTCCAGCAAAGAGGCACCGCCTGTTGAGAGAAGAGGCATCGCTTTTGAGAGCTAAGGCATCGCCTCTATCATGTAGAGGTATACGCCTCTGAATTATAAAGGTATGCACCTCAAAGTGCTGAGGCGGTGCCTTTGTATCTCCGACTCTAAAATTTTTTGATTTTTCCCCCTTTAAAAAGTCTATAAATATACTTTATACTTATCAACACATACAACAGCCGCCCCATAACTCTAAAAACCTTACAACTCTTCAAACTATGGCAGAACATCATCCGAAATTCATTCGACCCATCTTGTAGAGTTTAGGTAGAGAAGATTGGCAAAAACTAAATCTATTTCATCTTTCCATCTTCAAATCTCTTCATCTCTGTAAGATCAGTTACCTTTTCTTACATATTATTGCCCAATTTTGGGATCCACAGAACCACATCTTTAGGTTCAATAACTTTGAGATCTGCCTCATGCCTTAAGAATTTGGAGCAATTCTAGTTTACCCAGATGATTCCTCTAAACAGATTGCAGCTCCACCGGTTAATAAGCTATATGAAAAAGCTATTCAACATCCCTCCTTCATCTTCTCTCGCACACGTCTCAGGAAATGGAATAATTTTTGATTCGTTCCTAAAGGCTTCTATGACTGTCAATAGAAAAGAGGTATACTGGCCCCGGATGATTACTTTATATCTGTACACTCAGTTATTGTTAGTTTCTCCCTCAGGCAACTATGATCTTAAGCTCCCACAGATTCTTGACTAGGTTGAGTTCGGACTCAATCCCATGCTAGTTATTCTTGCTGAAACTCTAATTGGCTTGGACAACCTATCCATGACACACCGCTTTGCTGGGAGCCCTGTGTTGTTGGAGGTGAATTTCTTTTCTTTTTTTGCTCTTTTTTTCTTTTGTTTCTTTTCTTTTTTTCTTTTTTTCCACATCTTTCTTTTTTTTATCTTTATTTTTCTTGACAGCCCTCCCTTTTTAGATTTGGCTCCAGGAGAAATTGATCATGTTGGCACCCCCACAGAATATTAAGAAGTACAAACCAAAGCAGGTGCGGACTCGACTATTGTAAAAATTGGTAATTGATCTGAATGAGTGGTTGGCCAATTTCCTAGATGCTGGAGTCCAGTGGATATGTCCTTAGTGGAACATCAAGCAAGTGACTACCAGGATATATACCCACTATGTTCCTCTCTCCGGACTAAACATTTTCTCATTCTACTACCGGATTCATCTTTACTGCAAGTATAGAGAGAAATAGCTGATCGTGGAACCCATATATGGTTTTTAACTTGGCCCTCTGACTCAGAACTTTTTAGAGAACATATCGGCAACTTGGCCATGCCGTACCATTAGGCAAGGCATCTCACTAGATGGAGACATCACCACTGATGACCATTACAAGGCTTGGATTCAATTGCAGCAAATAGAACAAGATGAGTTTATCAAGAATTAGAAGACTAAAGATCTATATAGGATTAGCATGCAAGAAATGAGAAAGAATAAAAGAAAAAGGACTTAGATTTATTTCCTTTTTTAGTTTCAGTAACTTAGTTAGACTCGGCTTAGCTTATGTAGTATCTTTCCTTTTTAGCTAAACTCATTGTAATAAGCATTTAATGCAACATTTGACAAAAATAAAAGCAATCCTTTTCATTTAAATTATGCATAATCGTACATACAAATTGCTTATGATATTTCTCTTGTCGTTGGGTGGCTTGCCCTTGCAAGTTTTTCAGCTAACTATTTTATTCTCTCTCTCTCCTTTTATTTATCCTTAACTTTTACCTAGGCCACTCTTTTATGAAGTTTTCAACCTAGCAAGATTTTTTTCGATTGTCTCTAACTTTTGCTGGATAGCCTCGTTAGTGAGACTTTATAAAAAGTATTTCTTAAGCTTGTCTAGGTTGATGAGATTTCTGAACTCATTCCCTTTAATATCAAACAAAATGGCCGCACCCTTTGAGAATATTTTCTTCTCAAGGTAAGGTCCTTCCCAATTCGGCTTGAATTTTCCTCTTGGATCAGTAAGGAGTAGTCTCATGTGCTTCAACACTAAATCACCTTCCTTTATCTTCCCCAGCTTGATTTTTTTATTATAGGCTCTGGTAATTCTTTTATGATATAGTTGTATGTGATACATGTCTTTTAATCTTTTTTTGTCCAACAATGCCAACTATGCCATCTTGCTTTCCATCCACTGGTACTCTGGAATCTTTATCTTTAATAGGACCCTTAGAGATTAAATTTTCACTTCCACTGGCAGTACTGCTTCATACCCATATACTAGTGAATAAGGTGTAACTCTAGTAGATGTTCTCACAGTTGTCTGATATCCCTATAATGCAAACTGTAAGTATTCAGACCAATCCCTGTAATTCTCTATCATCTTAGCTAAGATCCTCTTTATGTTTTTATTCGCAGCCTCAACTGCACCATTAGCCTGAAGGCTATAAGAAGACGACCGGTGATGCTCTATTTTATAGTGTCGAAGTAATACAGTGGTTTCTGATTGAAACTGAACCCCATTATCAGTCACAATATGATGTGGCAACCCATAACTACAAATTATATTTCTTTCTGTAAATCTCGCCATCGACTTTAACCCTACTGAAGTGTACGACTCAGCTTCAACCCATTTGGAGAAGTAATCTACTGCCACCACAATATATCAATGCCTATTTGATGCAGTTGGCCTTATTTCCCTAATTATATCGATCCCCCAAGTTGCAAAAGGCCACAAAGATGTCAACCTTTGAAGTTCCATTAAGGGCAGATGACTAACATTCCTATAAGCTTGACAATTATGGCCTTTTTTCACGAATTTGATACAATCTGATTCTATGGTCAGCCAAAAGTATCCCTGTCGAGTTATCTTCTTAGCCAATGCCTGCATGCATAGTTTTCATAATCTTCTGAGCTTCTTCCTTATCCATACACCGTAAGTGTACCCTAGTTGGCATTCGTTTATACAACATACTATTGTGACTGATAAACTGTCTAGATAACATCTTCAAGGACACCTTCTCCTTCTTATTTGCATCCTTGGAAAACTAGCCAGTCTCTAGATATTTTTGTAAATTATAAAACTGTGGCTTTTCCACTGGTTCCATTGGCATTACCCTCATTTCCTCATGACACGGAGTCCTACCACTTTCCCACATCGAGGCTAGTATAGCCAAAGTATCTGCAACTTAATTTTCATCTCAAGGAAAATACACAAATCTGCACTGGCTAAATGAAAGAGTAACAGTGGCCAAATGATTCACATAAAGCCTTAGTTTATCTTCTTTGACTTCCCATTCCTTAGAGACCTGTTTCACCACTAACATTGAGTCCCCATAAAATGTTATCTCTTCTACCCCATGCTTTGTAAAGCTTCCAGTTTGAATATGAATGCCTCATACTCTGCTTAATTATTGGTTACTTTGAACTCCAGCCTTTTTGCCATGGGAATCATTTCACCCTCACGAGTGATCAAGATTACCCCAACACTTGATAGAAATGTCTTTTCTACTAAGTTGTAATTGGCTTTATAAGGCAGAAACTTCTTACTCAAGTAGTATACAACATTTTCCACTCTATTCTCATCTCCCTATGCCAACATTGCCCCTACGGCTTCCTTTTCTATGGCTAAGTACAATATCAATGACTTTCTCAGTCTCGGAGGTTGTAACACAGGTGGCTTCATTAAATACCTCTTGATAGTCTCAAAAGCCTGCTTGCATCTATCATTCCAAACCACTGACTAATTCTCTTTAAGAAACTTGAATATTGGTTTATATATGGTAGTCAACTTAGCTATGAATCGGCTGATGTACTACAGACGCCCTATGAATCCTCTCACCTTCTTTTCTATTCTTGGAGTCGGCATCTCATTGATGGTTTTTATCTTATCTGGATCAACCTCTATCCCTCTTCTACTAACTATGTGGCCCAACAGTTTCCCTGAAGTAACCCCAAATTCAGTCTCAAATTATATTTCTTAGCTCTGTCCAAGAACTTGTCTAGAGCTTCAAAGTGCCCTTCCCTAGTTGGAGACTTAACTATCATATCGTCCACATACACCTCAATTTCTTAGTGGATCATATCATGCAGCAGAGTAGTGGCCATTCACTGGTATATTGCTCCGGCATTCTTTAGTCCAAATGGCATCACTAAGTAGCAATAAATTCCCTACTTAGTTATGAATGAGGTCTTCAACTTATCTGCCTCAGCCATCATGATCTAGTTATACCCTGAAAACCAATCCATGAAAGAATACATCACACTCAAAGCTGCACTATCTACTAGTATGTTAATATGAGGTAAGGGGAAATTATATTTTAGACAGGCCTTGTTCAAGTCCTGGTAATCAACGCACATTCTTGTCCTAGTAATCAACACACATTCTTACTCTTCCATCCTTCTTTGGTACCGGTACTATATTAGCAAGTCACTTTATGTCATTGGCTACTTCAAGAAATCCTACATTCTATTATTTCTTAACTTTTTCCTTAATCGAGAGTGTCCATTTCAGTCTCAACCTTCTTTTTTTCTATTTGACTGGTATGACATGAGGATATGTAGGGATCTCATGCTCTACAATCTCACAATCTATCCTCGGTATAGCCTCATAGCTCCAAGCAAATACTTTATATTTTTTTATTAAAATTTCTTTCATTTTTTCACTCTTCTCTGGAGAAAGATCATAAGCAATTATTATGTTTTTAGGATTTTTAATTGTGCTTAAGTTAAACGTTTCAGTTTGCATAAAATTAATGTCAAATATATGCATAAAATGATCATCACAATAAGAATAACCATTAGGTAAGACATCACACAAATAAGCAAAATTAGACTTTATTGCATTCACTTTAGAAAAAGAACAAATCATTAGTTTTAAATAGTTCAGCAAGGGAAATATCAAAATCATAAAAAAGGTGTTCATAAAAGAGTCCTGGATGAAGGTCTCTAAGTCTTCACTCTGATCAGCATCTCCAGCAGTAGTCTTCACTCCCTTTGTAGCAATCTCTTTCCCTTTGGAGTCCTTTTTAGCAATAGCATCCTCATCTTTCTCTGTAACATCCTTCTTGCTGGTGGTGAGTTCCACAGCAGCAGTAGCAACTTCCTCATCTACTATCAGCTCCTTCAGTATCGGTTCATTCATACTCTTCTTACCCAAATAGTCCATAAAAATCTGTAACCCAAGGACCTTCCTTCCTTCTAGATTTAGAGGCTCAGGCTTACCCTTGTAATGACTATAATTCCCCTCCCACACAAATCTCTGTGAGAGTGACAGTTCCTCCTCACTATCCAGTCCATCTTTCTCTCTACGATAGCTAAACCTATGGCCTAAAATCTGTAACTTAGCTTCCATAAATTCTGGTAGTCCAGTTTAGTTCTTCCCTAATCCCAGTCCAGGCATAAAATTCATTCTCTTAAGCATATTCAATACTTTCTCCTTCATGGAATCTTCATAAATCATGCAGACCTCAAAACTAGGACTCAGAGGGATCTTTTTAGGAGCCAACTTCAAAGCTGTGATGGCAGCCTCAGTTTTAGCTATGATAGTGACTATCTTCCCCTTTTGTGGAAACTTGATCTTCTGATGGAGAGTGGAAGGAACTCCTCCTAGGGGATGGAACCAAGGTCTCCCTAATAGCACTACAAAAATGACTGGGATATCGATCATATAGAGGGTGACCCAAGCTTTAATGGGCCCAGTCTTGACTAAAGCTCTAAATGTGCCTTCCACTGATCTCTTAGTGTCATCATAAGCCTTGATTATTATATCAATAGGCTGTAGATTAGTAGTAGTCAAACCGAGCCTCGGTAGTATCTTCAAGGGGCATACATTTATGGCTAACCCATTATCAACCATCACGCAATAAGTTATCTTCCCTTTTATCTTGGCCTTGATGAATAATGCTCGATAATGATCTCTCCCCTCTAATAATAGATCCTCATTAGTGAAAATAATTGCTCCTTTAGGATTTTGCATCAAGGAACTCACTAACTTTTCAGAGGTTGTGCTAGTGGAAACCTTCCTCTCATGCAAAACCTAAACTATGGCATCCTGATGAATCTTAAATTGCATCAAAAGCTCCTAAATTGCATCAAAAGCTCCTAGATGTTGGACATTATTTTGTTAGGTAGCTCTTTCTTTAGTTCTTCCTTTTCTTTAATTTTAGGCTTAGCTTCAGGTTCATCCTTTTCAACTAGCTCTTTCTTTTTCTTCTACTTCTTCTGTTCAGTTGATGCCATATGTTCAACAACCCATTGTCTTTCACCTTCCCATACATCAATCCCTTCTTTGGTTTCCTCATCATCAGAAGACCAGATATCCATCATGTTCACAAATAAACCCCTCTCATGGGTGCTTTCAGGTTGGGTCGGTTCAATTTCAGTGAAGGAGTTTAGCACTTGTTCAATTTCAGCAAAGAGTTTGTTTAGGTATTTGGCTTTTTGGTTTCTAGTTCGACTAACTTTTTAGAGTCAATAAGGTCTTGGATTTTATGTTTGAGGTAGGTGCATTAGTTAGTGTCGTGTTTAATGACTTGGTGGTACTTGTAGTAGAGTTTTAGGTCGGCATTGGGAAGTGGGGTCTTTGGTAGTAAAGGTTGAAGGAGTCTTTTCTTAATGAGTTTCTTGGGGACTTTTGAGAGGGGTCTTCCAAGATTAGAAAACCTTCAGGACTACCCAATAGCATTAATTTGAACATTACTACTTGGTTCTTCTTTGCCCCTAGATCTTCCTCTTAAACATTTCTTCTCTTGGGATACATCTGTCTCCTTCTGAACCATAAACCTATAGAGTCCTTTAAAATTCCTGATTCCTAAATCTTTCAACTTCCTAGCTAGTGGCAGAGCACATACCTCAATAGTAATCATTAACTGATCAGTTTCGGCCAGTTGATGTCTCATATGTGCCAACTTATCCCTTCACCTAGTCAGATTATCAGTAAAAGATTCATTGAATTTCTGCTTGGTGTTTTACAAATCCCTCAATGATACCTCCAACTAAGAATTCAACCCATACTGTTTCACAAATGCTGCACATAACGCTTTTCGATCAGCTTGTATATAAGGGTCCAAAGACTAGTACTAGCAGATTGGTGCTCCCTCTAAAGGTATTGAGAATTGCTTCACAATTTGGGATTTAGTTAGCTCAGTTGTCTTTACATATTATTTCAAATGCAAATGGGGATCCTCAGTACCCGAGTTCTTCTTCATGTCGAGGAAATTGAATTTCTTTAGCAGTGGATCTTCATTATCAAAATCTAAGTCATTATAGTCCATTGAAGCATCCATCCCCTTCTTTTTCATTAGTAATTGCATCTGAGATCAAATCTCATCTTTACCATTTCCTTAGCCCATTCTAGTTGTTCAGAGTCTCCAATAGCTTGAAATTCTTACTTAGGAGGATCAACAAGTATAGTTTCAAGATCATCATTACTGTCCCTGGGTTTCCTAATAGTGGTTTCACCCTCATCTAAGTCAATTGGCTGCTTACCTCCAGCTGTCTGAAACATTTCTCCCATTACTTCTCGAATAATATTCCTGGTATCAGCAACAATTTCCTCTTTCAAATGTCTCTTAAAAGCTTCCAAATTAAGGTTATCAAACATTATTATAATTTCGGTCAATGAAGTAGTTATAACCGATGTAGCTCTGATTAGCCGAAGTGTATGTCTAAATAGAGAGTGGAGGATCTATTTCTACAATTCAAAGGGTTAGAAATATGCATGATGTGTATGCATGATTTGCAAATGTTTTTTTAAGGGGTTTACCAAAACTAACAGATAAACAAACACACATAGGGTCTCAAAAATATAGCCTTCCAACCTTATTCTTCCCATACACGTGTTCAAGGCGAGTCTCTTACTTAGGATTTTTGGCATGGGTTTTAATTATTAATAAGGGATAATAAAACTGACGTACATGTATAAGCTCTTGAGATGGAACAAACAAGTAGCATATCTCTTTCATAAAACCAAGGTTCAACATAATAGGCCATGATAGAAGGACTAAAGCCCAAACTAAAATGGGTCATCATTATTGGGCTTGGGCTTTATGATTAAGACTACTATATGGCAATATAATATATGCATTTAGGAAATTTTTAAGGATAGTTGCTAAGGCACTATATGAGTTCAGTCTCGAGTAAAGTCAAAGGTTCCCATAGCTTTATACTTTCTTTCTGTCTCCCCACCCAAGGGTCAAAATGGCGTACTCAATCATAGTCTACTATGAGTGACAATAGTTGTATACCCTACCACCAAGTTTGAATGAAACACAGGCAGCAAAGTAATAACTATTGTCGGGTTATTAAGGACTGTGTGCACAGTATGTGAAAATGGTGTAGTGAATGCAGATGATATTATTAAGTTATTCTCATTGCAATGATATTATTATAGTCCTCTGACTTGAGATCATCATAGAGTCCTGCATGATGAGTTTTATATTTTTGCACATTCTAATGTTATCTTTAACAGGATGATGTAATAAATTATGATTAGATATAAAATAAATCATGTGAGGAGTATGAGTGATCAAAAAGGAATTTGTCACTCACTAATCATGAGGAGGATATCTATGGGCCCCTCGATAAATTAGACTGAATATAAATGTATGGCCATGCTTGAAATCAGTTGATAAGGAGTTATCAATTTTAGTCTAATTGAGATCGAGAAATAATATAATTGAATTATTAAGGATGACATAAACCATACCTTATGTTCAATCTAAGATATCATGTACAAAAGGACTATAATATTATTGTTAAATAGGTTGTGTCAGAATACTGACTTTCACATGACTTGGGTAGTCATAATGTCTTGCTAGAGGCCACTTATGACTTATGGGCTACCAATGAGATTGGAGGCCCATTGACAATGTTATGTGAACCTACAAGGTCACACACATAGAACAGACCCAAAATGGATATTGGGCTTATCAGCCCAATTAGATAGTTATCTCTTTTATATGTAATTAGTTAAAATTTATTTATGGTAATAGTTACCATAATTAAATGTAAAAGGTAAATATATATATATATATAGAAATAAATAATGATAATAAATCAAAAAATATGTTTTGGTATTTGAGTAGGACTCTTCAAACCTTAATTGATATGGATGTATATATAGATATATATCACATATAGGAGAGTAGCTCTCTGCACATCATTATTCATAAAAACACATATTCTTTTGGAAAGAAATGTTGAGACAAAATTGAGAGGAAGGTGCTAGTATACCAGCATCATTTTAGGGTATTCTGTTTATGTGGATCCTAGTAGAGGACGGTGCTTTATAGTAGCGTCTATAATCAGAAAGAAGAAAATGAAAAGGTTCGAGGTAAGGTGTCGCCGGAGTGAACCTCCTTTCTTCCTTCCTACAATCTTGCCTTTGAACTCATCTTAGTAAGATTCTATACTCAGTTTTAAATTGATTTAATCCAAACTACTTGGATCTTGGTGGGAGTTTCTAGGGTCGAAATTTTTATTTTCCGCTGTATGTTTATGACCCGGAACCCTACAGTGGTATTAGAGCCACTTGTAATTCGATTAAGTTGATTTTGATTTTATGTGTATATATGTGATATGTACATGATTTGTGTTACATGTTTTGAATAGGTGTTTTCAAAATTTTATAAGAACTGTTTTGATTTTTGGTGATTTAATCGATTTGTATTAAAACAGATTAGAGATATTAATTTAATTAATATATGTTTAATAGTAAAATTTGATTAAGTGTTAATCATCGGTGTTAAATTAGTTTAACATAATCACTGTTAAATTAGGGTTTTTTGTGGAATTGGCAGCAATAGGTCATGCACGGCCATGCAGAAAGTCTGCACAGCCATGCCTGTGTGCATTCTATCCGCTACAGGTTGCGCATTGCCATGCAGAAAAGTCACACGGCCGTGCCAATGAGCAACCTGATTCAAATCAGGTGTTGCACGGCAGTGCAAAAATTTTGCTTGGCCGTGCCTGCAAACATGTAATTCACGCTTAGAGGCGCACGTGCCTGAGCTGTAATTGTTTAAATGTTGAATGAATTTTGGATGTAACTCATTGAAGGAGTTAAGGTAAATCATTTACCTTCGGGGGCGTTGCCCCCGACCCCTACCCACCGTTTGGGGAGTTGCCCCTTGGACCTCGCTAGGGGCGCTGCCTTTAGGACTCCGCAAGGGGCGTTGACCCTTGACCCCAAATGGATTTGCCTCATAAATGAATTTGGAAATAAATTCTTTATATGTTCCTATGTTTTGTGGATATTTCATGATGCTAGGCATGGACCATACAATGATATTTTCTTTATTTATGTGCCATATATGTAATACTATGCATATGATGATATGTTTGTAATGCTATGCATAATGTTGTGTATGATTTGATGTGCATATAATGGTATGTATGTGATACAACACTATATTTATTAATGAGTAAAACCCTAAACTAATAGTAAGTCATAAAATGCCTTCCATAAATCAACACTTTTCAAGACCTGGATTGCTATATATAGGTTCTGCCAAAGTAGGGTGTATTAAGCCATTTGGATAAGGCAAGATGAGATAATGGTGATATTCATATGTTTAAAATGGTTAGACTTAACTAGGTTATCAAAATGGTTTTGGACCTAGGGCATTAATGTGGGATTAGTCAAGACATGTGATGTCAAATCCCATAGGTATCCAAGAGTTACATAAGATGTAATTGGTAAAGTATTACCTACCTAAATAATCAAACTTTAGGTGATAAGCCAAAGCTTACTTAAAGTGAGATGAAATATGGATCTTGGCCCATTACAATTACAATTGTTATTTTTATCAATTTAATTTAGAGGGTGATTGATTTGATGTAAATAGTGGGATTTAAATTATGCCTCATTAATGATTTGTACTCTGCATATATATTTGTTGTAGATAATGACATCAAACACTGCATCTAACTTGTCACTGTGATCAATCCTTGAGAAGGATGAGCTTAATGGGATTAAATTCCTTGACTGGTATAGAAACTTAAAAATTATTCTTAAGCAGAAAAGGAAGGAACATGTCCTTGACCAACCTGTCCCTGATGAACCAGCTGCTAATGCTCCTAGAGCACAAAAGGATGCTTATAGTAAGCATGTCAATTATTATGTTGATGTCACTTGTCTCATGCTTGGTAGCATGGAATCAGAGCTTCAGAAGCGACTGATGGAAATAGAGGCCTATACCATGATAGGTCATCTTAAGGAAATGTTCCAAGAGAAAGCTAGAATTGAGAGGTTTGCAACCATCAAGGCTTTACTATCTTGCAAGTTGACTAATGGAAGCTCAGTCAGTCCACATGTTCTGAAGATAAAGGATCATCTTAATCACTTGTAAAAACTTGGTCTTGAGATCACCCAAGAGTTGGATGTTAATATTATTCTCTAATCCTTGCCTAATGCATTCATTATGAACTACAACATGCATAATATGGAGAAGACTACTTCTGAATTGCATAGGATGCTTAAGACTGCTGAGCAGAACATTGATAATACCAAAAATGTTTTGATGGTTAATAAAGGAAAGGGAATGAAAAGGAAGGGAAAGGGTAAAAGAAAGGTTAAGGCTGCTAAGGACTTTCAGAAGCTTAAGCCCAAGCCTCAACCTAAGGCTAAACCGCCCAAAGAAGGAGCATGCCATTTATGCAATGAATTGGGTCATTAGAAAAGAAATTGCAAGCTCTCTTTGGAAGATCTGAATAAGAAGAAGAGTGATGGAAGAACCTCTTCAGGTATTCATATTATAGAAGTCAACTTATCTACTTCTGATTCTTAGGTATTAGATACCGAATCAGGTTCTCATATTTGTACAAATGTGCAGGGACTAAAAAGGAGTAGGATTTTGGCTAGAGGCAAAGTGGTCCTATATGTTGGAAATGGAGCAAAAGTTACTACTTTAGCTGTAGGAACTTATGAGTTAGCTTTACCTAGTGGACTTGTTTTGAGTTTGAAAAATTGTTATTATGTACCTGCTATGAGCAGGAATATTATTTATATTTTTTGTTTGGACAAGGATGGTTTTGAGTTTATTATTAAGAATAATAAATTCTTCATTTCTCATGATAACATTTTCTATAGATATGCTCCTAGAATGAATGGTCTTTATATTATGAATATAGAAGATACTAAGGAAAAATCCATTTATAACATTAATACAAAGAAATTTAAATCTAATTATTTAAATACCACCTACCTTTGGTATTGTCATTTAGGCCATGTAAATGAGAAATGCATTTCAACACTTTATAAACATGGAATATTGAACTCATTTGATTTTGAATCATATGACACATGTGAATCTTGTTTGATGGGAAAAATGCCTAAGACACCTTTTACTGGACATAGTGAAAGGGCCAATGACTTATTGGGCCTTATACATTCAAATGTATATGGGCCACTAAGTTCTAATGCTAGAAAAGGCTTTTAGTACTTCATTACCTTCACAGATGATTTCAGTAAATATGGCTATATCTACCTAATAAAACATATATCTGAATCTTTTGAAATGTTCAAAATTTTCAAAAATGAAGTACAAAATCAACTTGGCAAAAGTATTAAAGCACTTTGATCAGATCGAGGTGACGAATATTTAAGCTAAGAATTTATTGACCATTTTACAAATTGTGGGATAGTCTCACAATTAACTCCGCCAGGAACACCATAATGGAATGGTGTTTCTGAGAGGAGAAATCGAACCTTATTAGATATGGTATGATCTATGATGAATCAATTCGATCTTTCATTATTTTTTTGGGGGTATGCTCTAGAAACTGCTGCATTCTTATTGAACAGAGTTCCATCCAAGGCAGTTCAAATAACACTATATGAGATGTGGACTGGGAAGTCTCCCAGTTTGTCATTTCTTAAGATTTGGGGATGTGAGGCTTATGTGAGGCATCAAATTTCTAATAAATTAGCATCCAAATCAAACAAATACCTATTTGTGGGATATCCTAAAGAAACTAAAAGATATTACTTCTACAATGCTTCTGAGAATAAAGTGTTTGTTACTCAGAATGGCATCTTTTTGGAAAGAGAATTCGTTTTCAAAGGAACTAGTGGGAGCAAGGTTCATCTTGAAAAAATTCAAGAAACACAAATTAGCATCGAATCACCTTTAGAACCTCAGTTGAATCAATAAGTAGTTGTTGAACCTACACAAGTATCACAAGGCCAAAAAAGGTCTGATAGGATACGTCAAGCCTTTAAGAGATATGGATTTCTCTTAATAGATGGCAATGATGTAATGATTATGGATCAAAATGAAATCACATCCTTTCAAGAAGCTATAAGTAGCCCTGACTCTGAGAAATGGCTAGAAGCCATGAAATTTAAAATGCAATCCATATATGATAATCAAGTTTGGACCTTAATTGATCCACCTGACGGTTTAAAAACCATAGGGTGCAAATGGGTTTTTAAAAATAAAACTGACATGGATGGCAATGTGCATACCTTTAAGGCAAGATTGGTTACAAAAGGTTTCAAACAAATACGTGGTATTAACTATGATGAAACTTTTTTACTAGTTGTGAAGCATAAATCCATTCAGATTCTCCTTGCCATAACTGCATACTATGATTATGAAATATGGCAAATGAATGTCAAAATAGCATTTCTTAATGGAAGCCTACTCGAGGATGTGTATATGACATAACCTGAGGGTTTTGTCAGTCCTGAGAATACTGGAAAGGTTTACAAGCTTTAAAGATCCATTTATGGATTGAAGTAACCTTCTCAGAGTTGGAATCTTCATTTTGATGAAGCAGTTAAAAGTTTAGTTTCATTCAAAATGAAGATGAGCCTTGTGTCTATAAGAAATTTAGTGGGAGGGCAATAGGTTTTCTAGTGCTATATATTGATGACATATTGCTCATTGGAAATGATATCCCTATATTGCAAAATGTTAAGACATGGTTAGGGAATTGTTTCTCAATGAAAGACTTAGGTGAAGTCGACTACATTTTAGGCATCAAGATCTATGGAGATAGATCTAAAAGGCTTATTGGCCTAAGTCAGAGTACATATATTGACAAGGTACTGAATAGATTCAGTATGCAAAACTCTAATAGAGGATTCTTGCCAATGTCATATGGCATTAGTCTCAGCAAGACTCAGTGTCCAATAACACAAGATGAGTGAGACTGTGTGAGTAAGATTTCATATGTTTCTGTTATTAGATCTATCATGTATATTATGTTATATACCCGACCTGATGTCTTATATGCCTTAAGCATGATGAGCAGATACCAGTCAGATCCAGGTGAGAGTCACTGGACAATAGTAAAGAACATTCTTAAGTACTTGAGAAGAACTAAGGATGCATTCTTACTATATGGAGGAAAGGAAGATAAGCTAGTTGTAAATGGTTACATAGATGCTAGCTTCCAATCTGATAAGGATGACTTCCTATCAAAATCGGGTTATGTGTTCTATTTGAATAAAGGTGCGGTGAGCTGGAGAAGTTCAAAGCAAGACACCATTGTTGATTCTACAATAGAGGCTGAGTATATAGCCGCCTCAGAAGCAGCTAAGGAAGCAGTTTGGATTAAGAAGTTTGTTATTAGATTGGGTGTTTTCCTAGCATTCCAAATCCAGTTGACTTATACTGTGATAATAATAGGGCCATAGCACAGGCTAAGGAACATAGATCACACCAATGATCCAAACACACATTCAGGTGTTACCATCTCATTCAAGAGATCATTGAGAGGGGAGACATAAAGATATGTAGAGTACCTACAAATGACAATGTTGCTGATCCACTTACTAAAATTCTTTCACAACCTAAGCATGAGAGTCATACTAGGTCAATGGATATTAGATACAATGTTGATTGGGCTTAGTGCAAGTGAGAGATTGTTAGTGATATGCCCTAGGCCAATAGTATTATGGCCATATTGTGACTTTGTCTATTTTACAACATTATAATAAAGAAGAATTTTATCATATTGACGATGTTAAATTCCATGAATGTTTAATTATGTCTGAGATCATCAAGTGTGTGACTTAATAGTAAAACTCTTAGATGGCAAATAAGTTATATTCTAAATCATCCCTAGTCGATCATTATTGTGGGAAAATAATGAATAAAGACTAGTATGAGGTTGACTGATGATCATGTTTTACTGATCATGTATACGAGATATAAAGTCAAGTTATAGGTACATAAAATGTACTGGATTGACCCACTATGAGAATACTACATGGATAATTGTCATAAGTTATTCTCATTGCAATGATATTATTATAGCCCTCTGATCTGTGATCATCATAGAGTCCTACATGATGAGTTTTATATTTTGACACATTTTAATATTATCTTTAACAGGATGATGTAATAGATTGTGATTGGATATAAAATAAATCATGTGAGGAGTATGAGTGATTAAGAAGGAATGTGTCCCTCACTAATCATGAGGAGGATATCTATGGGCCCCTCGATAAATTAGACTGAATATAAATGCATGGACATACTTGAAATCAGTTGATAATGAGTTATCAATTTTAGTCTAATTGAGATCGAGAAATAATATAATTGAATTATTAAGGATGACATAAACCATGCCTTATGTTTAATCTAAGATATCGTGTACAAAAGAACTGTAATATTGTTGTTAAATAGATTGTGTCGGATTACTGACTTTCATATGACTTGGGTAGTCATAATGTCTTGCTAAAGGCCACTTATGACTTATGGGCTACCAATGAGATTGGAGGCCTATTGCCAACGTTATGTGAACCTACAGGATCACACACATAGAACAGACCCAAAATGGATATTGGGCTTATCAGCCCAGTTAGATAGTTATCTCTCTTATATGTAATTAGTTAAAATTAATTTATGGTAATAGTTACCATAATTAAATGTAAAAGGTGAATACATATATATATATATAGAGAAATAAATAATGATAATAAACCAAAAAATGTGTTTTGGTATTTGAGTAGGACTCTTCAAACCCTAATTGATATGGATATATATATAGATATATATCACATATAGGAGAGTATCTCTCTGCACATAATTATTCATAAAAACACATATTCTTTTAGAAAGAAATGTAGAGAGAAAATTGAGAAGAAGGTGCTAGCACACTAGCATCATTTTGAGGTGTTTTGTTCGTGTGGATACTAGTAGAGGATGGTGCTTTATAGTTGCATCTATAATCCGAAAGAAGAAAACGAAAAGGCTCGAGGTAGGGTGTCACTGGAGTGAACATCCTCTCTTCCTTCCTACAATCTTGCCTTGGAACTCGTCTTGGTAGGATTCTAGACTTAGTTTTAAATTGATTTAATTTGAACTACTTGAATCTTGGTGGGAGTTTTTAGGGTCAAAATGTTTATTTTCCGCTGTATGCTTGTGACCCAAAATCCAACAACTAAGAGTACAACTTTGGGCCTTTTTACAGGCTTTGGTTGGAGATGGGAGTCGCCACCCGGATAAAACTGGGGACACTTTTACAGCAATTGGATTCCACAAAGAAAGCCCAGCAACTGTCCTCAGAGATTGGGTCTAGAAACTTGGTATAGGCTTTTGTATGTCCCACCCGATCTTATGATCGGCCTCCATTTGTGTTTTATATTTTATTATTTTTAATTATCTAATTATTCCTTATATTACATACAAATGGCTATTTTAATCTAAATAATTTTTAAATTTTACAATTTAGTCCAAGTTTGTTTATTAAGTTTAATTTCATGCAATTTGGTCATTGATTCATACATTCATATACCACAATCACAATTCACAACAAAAATAACCATAGTAAAAATTAAAATCACATACAAAGAAAAGGAATGAGGAGAAAAAATTACAACCCTTTTTCGTGTAAATTAAATAAAAACAAATAAATAAATCCTAATAATAATTTCCAAAAGAACGAAAATAGTCCATTATTAAATTGTTCTGCTATCACAAGAAAAAATTAGATCTCCAAAAAAAGAAATCCTATAAAAAAATTAAGAAATTAGCAAATAAATGAAAAAAACTACTCAACTAGTCACAGAGGCGGTGCCTCATTAGGGAAGGTGTCGCCTCTAATAACAACGGTCTGAAATTTAAATTTTGTACAAACCTATAAAGGCATGTGCCTCTATGATCTAAAGGCATGCGCCTCTTTGAGCTAGAGGCGCATGCCTTCAGCTCTTCTGCAGAAACCTATTTTTGTAAAATTCAGACTACACATACATCAAATTTCCGAAAGACAATATAATAGAGTCACGAATTAACACAAACTTATATGAAAAATCAATAACAATAAATATACTGCAATTTAAAAGACTCAAAATATGATAATTATATAAAATTAAAGATTTAAACAAAAGCAAGAAAATTTTACTGAATATTGGATTGAAAGTAGTTTAGCCCTCAGATTAATTCTGAAATACCCTTTAGCTTTCGGGATACTTGAATTCAGGCCTTTTTGTCAGGTTTCAGTTTCGGTTTTTCTTTTGGTTTTCGTTTTAATTTTTCTTTTGCTAAAAGATTCTTTCTTCAGCCAAAGATCCTTTTATGTAGAATTTCAACCTCTATTTATAGAGGAATTAACCTCTTTCAATGCCCATTTACACCCCACGTTGCATTTATTTACCCGTTGCAGAACGTGGAGCGATCCACGATCTGTAATAATTTTTTTTTATAATGGAAGGCATAGAAGCACCGCCTCTATGAAGCCAGAGGCGTGCACCTTTATATGAAAGAGGCTGCGCCTCTTCAGAAGAAAATGGGCTTTAGGGCGATTTTGGGCCATGTGGGCTAGCTTCTTGGGCTTGGTTTGTTGGGTTATATGTTTGGACTTAGTCTTTTCTGGGGGTTTGGGTTATAATTTTAGATTCCTCACAAATGGGACAGAATCCAATTCCTTGGAAAATTAGGTTTATCTGTCATTTTTCATCATTGAGCTTTTCTTTACAGGCCGGCTAAACCATGTGCCCACAACAACACAATTTAAATTTAAAATATGAAAAATAAGAAAATTATTATCATTATCAAATTAATGAGTTAAATAATAATATTATAATTATTATTTTATTGTATATTAATATATATAAACATATATTATCGATAACTAATATGACGTAGTTTTTCCCAAAACTATGTCGTTTTAATTAAATTAACTAGTGACCTTACAAACAACAAATAAAGAAAAGTTAGGTTATTTTTATTAATTAAAATACATTGTTATTATTATATTTAATAACTTATTAATTATTATTTTTCGTAAGTAATCTTATTGGTATTATTTCAAATTAATGGGGTAAATAATATTATTAGTCTTATTAGCCTTTTATTAGTTTTTTTAAAAAACTTTATTTAGAGTTTTGGAAGTGGAATGACTTCAATTTTATATTTTATAATAACCCTCTTGAGGGATCTAGATAGTAGTGATATATTATGTTTACTTCAATTCATTTTTATTGAACCTTGTCTATAAATAACTAATATGTATGGATACAAAATTTTTTTTTCCTTTTGTTATTAATTCTCAAAATAAAATAGTAAAAACATTTTTCATACTTTAGAGACTTGACTATTTCTTTGCATAGATGAGAAAATTTTTCTTAAAGTTAGTCTCATAATAATATCAATATTGATAATTATTATTATTAAACAGAATGTAATATTGTTATTATTCTTAATTTAGTACTATAAAATATATTTAAATTTCTAAATTTTCAAACCATACCATATCATACTGATCTGTTCCGAAAGAACCGAATTTCTGTACCGAACTATTTAAACAAAATGGTATGGTACGGTATGGAGATTTTTAAATTTGGTAATGGCGCTTAAGATTTTATTTTTAAAATCTCTAAAATTTGGTGCGATACCAGAGATTTTTAATCCTCGAATTTTTTTGATCCGTGGTCACCCCTAATTTATATTATAATCTCGCATAATAGTAGCCATGGTTGTTATTTTGGACTTGTGCCAAAATCCTACATCACAGTTAAATTTACGAATCCACGGAGAAGGGGCACTCTAAGCAACTGGCTACATAGTGCTAACACCAAGATCAATTCTATGTTTTATTGACTTTGGGATGTTTTACTATAAATTCTAAGAACATAAAGCTTTATCAACTATAGATTTAGGGTCCATCTCCACACTTGCAAAATATATAATTATTTCTTCTTTTCCAGATAAACCAGCAAATAAAAGTAATCAAATCAAGCAACTCTCCTTCTTTCACATGTCTTAATTGATTAAACATGGTTTTTCATTAGACATTAATAGATGGGAAGCCATTTCATCATGTCAAAATCTAAAAGGAGATATAAACCAAACAATGGTTACTAGAGGATAGAAGAAAAACATATGTTTTGTTTGTTGCAAATCTAACAAATAAGAGAATTAGCTAAATGCCTTCTACGTTCATCGAAGAAATAAGAGAATGTTACCCAGATTTTGCAAAATACTAAACCTTTAAGTCAAAATACCACACCCAATAATCTTTTTAAGGGGATTTACTAAGAGGAATCTACAATATGGCTCGAGAATCATACTTTTTACGTAATACCCTATCCTAGAAATTAGTCTATAGATAGATTCATGGACTCGATTGTATTAGAAATAAGTATTAGGGCCTTTTTAGTTATTTTAAAAATTTAGGGGGCTAAAATGGATATTTCTCAAAAAGGGGATAAAACGGATATTTACCAAAATGATTTTAAAACAAAAAGAATGAGAAGCAGAGCTTCATTTTCACATTATTTCATTTTTTTCTTTCTTCTTCTCTGTGCCAACTTCTTCTTCCTTTACCTTCTTCAATTCTTTTTTTTTTCAAACTTACAATTCTTCAACTTCAAACATCAATTCAAGGTTTCTTATTACAAATTCAAGAGTATATACAAGAATTTCTGATAAGTAAAAGTTATTTGATTATAGTTTTTGAAATTGTTATAGAAATGGATATTTTGAAAGAAGTTTTAAGTTTTTAAGCCTATTTATACTAAAATGGACCCCTGTGATGTTTAAAATGATGTTTAGGATTGAATTAGATTGATTTCTAGTATTTTTAGTCAATTTAAATTGAGTTTTTATGCTTTCAGGCTGCGGAGATGACGCCTTAACATAGAAGCGGTGCCTCAGTGCTCCAGAGGTGGTGCCTCAGCACAGAGGCAGTGCCCCTGTGCTACAGAGGTGGTGCCTCCGCACAAAGGCAATGCCTCTGTGTGCTAAAGAGCGCCCCAGCAGCCTCCCGAAGCCCCAAAACCCTATTATAAGCAGATTTGAGCTATTTTTTAGTTCCTAAGTCATATCTTTAAGCTGTAGATCAATAAATTGAGTAGAATTGAGGTTATAAGCTAGTGTTCTTATGTTTTTACTTTTGGTTGTTAGAAGGAACCTCAACCTCAGCTATAGAGCGTAATGCCATCCCTCTAGGCTAGAATTGTCAGTTGTCGTATCAGGTGAGTGGATATTAGTATAACAATGGTTTAAAATCTATGATATGTATTTATTGAATATCTGAAATGTATATATTCTTATGTTTTAAAAAGGATTGATGTTTATTAATTTTCTAAATGCTATTTGCAATTATGTATTTTCTAACTATCTGAAATTATATAGTGTTAAGTTTACTTTGAGCTATACACATAAGAATTTAGTTTTGAAATATTTTATTTAAGAAATACACTTAAAAATGTGCCTATAAAATCACACCTTGAATGTAAGGTGAAACGAAATAAAATATATTACTGATAGGCAATGACTCTATGCATGTGTATGATGATGATTTAGCACTTTGGGTAGCCAGGTGAGACATTCTACTCCTAATTTTGCATGGAATTTATAGGATACTACCTGAGTGTACAATGGTATATGTATATGTATTTATGTATTTGATCTTGATGATTTCGTCTATAATTTTCTTTGATTTATATTAAAATGTGCTAAAGGATTCTGAGGAAAGTATATGAATGTTCTATTTTTATAGCAGAAATTATTGAGAAAGAAGTATTTACATAAATACTTAAGTTTTTTTCCATATCATAGATGGATTTGTATTTGATTAAAGTTAAATTTCTGTATTATATTGTATAATTATATATTAATATTTTCTGCAGTTATACATATATCCTCTCACTGAGTAGTCGTACTCACCCTACCTATTATAACCATTTTATATTCCTTTTTAGTGAATCAGTAGATTCTTGTATAGCATGTTTTGGAGTGAGCACTAGAAGAGGTTGAGCCAATAAACTATTATTGTTTGGAGACAAACTTTTATTTTGTAAGCCTCAGAGGCATATGTATAGTTGTTTAATAGATAATGTAAACTTTGTTTGCATTATAGTATGCTTAAAAGGATGTTTATTTATATTAAGTTATGATATATAATAGTTTATATGTGATATAGCAGTTTAATATTACATTAACCCTTATGGTAGAGAAAGGGGTGCGACATTTATTAGTATCATAGTATAGGTTACTGATTCTATAGACTCCATTAGGTAGGATACATTGATTAGGCTTTTAATCTTGGTTTTTCTTTATGATATAGGAAGATGCCACCTCATGCTATAGACGGCAGAGGTGTCGGTGGTCGAGGCCATGGTGGTTGAGGCTGTCGTCGTGTAGAGATATTAGAGAATGTTGTCCAACAACCTCATAGGGATCCTACTCCATCTTTATCATTGGAAGGGATGGATGAGCATGAGTTGCCTGAAGGTAGTGAGTCTGTGGATGATATTAGCTCTCATAGAGATCATTTTAGAGCAAACCTACCCCTTCAACCTAATCCTCCACCAGCAGCTCAGGTACCACCTGTTCCACCTATTGCAGTTCATATTGATGCTGGATTAGGTGCATCTATAGCCCAAGCCATTACAGCTGCCATGACAGCTAGAGATCAGCAGAGGCCTTAGGATATAGTAAAACATTGCAGATATTTAGAAGCTGAGAATTTTAATGGTTCTTTAAATGTTGAGAAGGCTATCGAGTGCCTTAAGAAGATTGAGAAAGTTTTTGCTTCTATTGAAATCTCAGATAGAGAGAAAGTTAGTATAGTAAAGATGTTTTTGTAGGGAGTAGCAGATAGCTGGATGGATAGGATACATCGCCTTCATGGTGATGAAATGACTTGGCAAGCCTTTGTAACTGAATTTAAAAAGGAGTATATTTCAAAAAGCTATAGGAAAAGGAAGTAAGATGCCTTCTTTAGGTTGGCATATGAAGATATGACTGTTAGGGAGCATATCTATAAGTTTGAAGATCTATATTGATTTGTGGCTGATATGCTTCCTTCTAAGGAGAATAAGTATGACCGATTCTTAAGTGGCTTGCATGTGACTATTTGGTTGGGTTTAGCTTCTTTTGAGGGTACTACTTATAGAAGCTTAGTAGAAAAAGCTTTGGAGGTAGAGAAGCTAAAGAAAGAAGAAAATAAAGTGTTTTAAAAAGGTTAGAAGCACGGTCAGAGTTCATTCTTTAATGTTGATAATAGATTTACTAAGAAAGGAGGAGATACATTTCAAGCTAGAACTAGTCCTAGTTTTGGAAGGAGCTCCTATACTGAATCAAAGTAAGCTAGCCAGAGTACAGTGCAGTAGCCAGTGGATAGTTTTATAGGTATTCCAGTGCAGGAGCTCGACAAAGGTATCAGCCTTTATGCTCAGTTTGTGGTAAAAATCATGAAAGTGATTGCAAAATGCGTACTGATGTATGTTTTAAGTGGGGAGAGATTGATCACTTTAAGAGGTAATGTCCTTATTTAAATCATCCAGCTGGATCTGGATATGGGTCTCTTGTACTAAGAAATCAAAGAGGTGGTAGAACCCAGTCTCAAGGTAGGCCTACAGTAGGAGGTGCAAGCACTAGTAGACCTAGTGGAGTTACATCTTCCATTCCACCGAGACAGGGTACGAAGACTAGTAGGCCTCAAACTCAAGCTAGAATTTTTGCTATGATGCATCAAGAGGCACTAACATCTCTTGAGGTTGTGACTGGTATGTTATCTATCATGGATAAAGATGCCTATATTCTTATTAATCCTGGCTCCACGTAATCTTTTATCTTCTTTACATTTACTAGTCATTTTAATAAATAAAGGGATTTGTTAGGTGAGGCTCTAGTGGTTAGCATCCCTATTGGTAGTCTTATTATATACAAATAAGTGTATAGAGAATGTGCAGTTAAACTAGATAACCAACAGCTATTAGCGGACTTATGTCCTTTGCCTATTTAGGAGTTTGATGCTATTTTAGGTATGGATTAGTTATCCCGCCATTATACTGATAGTATAGTAGTATGCCCTAGTGGCAATCTTGTATTATGACATTGTATATTATCCCAAATGGCCATGTAATGTTCTTTTAAATAAAGTGTTTATTTATTTGAAGCATTACTCCATTAGCATTATGTTAAATAAATGTATTATCA
>CATIWO010453900.1:0-10613 GCA_949673435.1 Macaranga tanarius
AAAAATATCATATTTTTTTACAGTGTATGAATAGTACTATTCATCAAATTACTATTTGGACGTCCGTTTCCGAAATGGATTATGACATAAAATTTTACGTAATTTGCTATTCCTTGTGGTATATATTTTTTTTCCATAATAACACATTTGTCAGGAAAATATTGAATAAGTGAGAAAAATAAAAGAATATTATATAGTGGTATTATTGTAATTCAAAGAATTTAATAAGGGTATTTTTGAGATAAAAATAAAAAACTGCTTTTTTTAACCAGCTTTTTTCAAAAAGCACCATTTACCTGCTTTTTTCAAAACAGAGTTTTGACTTTTCAAAAAGCAGTTTTGTCTTTAACCAAACATTTTCGAAAAAGTACTTTTGATCCCAAACCAGCTTTTTTCCCTAAAAAAAGCAATGCCAAACGCACCCTAAAGAATTCTTCCTTCACCGTGTTGTGAAAAGCTACAAAATGGAGCTTTTTTTTTTTTTTTTTAAATAATCTCTTAGTTATCAATTTTTTAAACCGTCTTACCAAATACTTTTGTGCCTAGCTTGGTTGGATGTAATGGGCATTGTAATGGAATGTCCATTACATTACATAATTCATTACTATGCTTGGTAGAAATTTTTTTTTGTTTCAATGTAATGGAAATTACATAAATAATTCTCATTACTTTTAAAGCCGTATTTGACAACTCTTAAAAAATTTATATATTCCTCATTACATATTCCATTTTTATTTTTTCTTATTTTTTTACTATTCTTCTTATTTTTTTTCGTATACTTTTTTTTCTTTTCCTATTTTTTTGTTTTTATTTTCTCTTTATTTTTTCTCATCCTCCAATTATATAAAAATAATATAACCATGTATAAGAATTTAATATTTATTACATTATATTTGTTTTAAAATTCATGTAACCAAACATAATAATATAATGATAAATATATATCATTTCATTACATTTTTAATTTCATTACTTTACTCGTTACATTCCATTCCATTACCAATAATCAAATAAGGCCTTGATGTGTTCTCTATGAAAATGTCAAGCATTTTGGTGATGTGCTCGGTGGACCTGCCTATGCAGATTCTTATGTTAGTGTTGTCGTTGAAGGAAACATATTATTGTTGTTAACGAGGACAACGCTATTAATGTGTCAGAACAAAAAAGTTGCCTTTTTTTTTTGAAATAACTTTGATGTATTTTAATATTAATAAAAAAACTAATAACAGCTAAATAATAGGAGATTTTAAAAATTTTTCAAGTGAAGTTTGTCATTAACAAAAAAAATAAAATAATAAATGAATAGTTGAGTTTGCCGTTAGCGTAGCAGGCATATGAGACCATAAAAAAAATAATATGGCAAAGGTCCATGAAAAAGCTCTAACAATTAATAATATGACCGACTATATACTATACCTGTTTTAAAAAAACGGTAGTTTGTCATGTCAATAATAATATTAATGACTTGCTTCAGATATGAATGTACAAGTACATCATTGTTAAAAAAAAAAAAAAAGGTACAAGTACATTGTTGTTTTACTCTTCCAAGAGGAAGGACTAAGAGAAGATAAGGTTTGTAAAGCAAGGATTAAGAGAATAGAAGGTTTGTAAATGTGTCATTCTACGTCAAGGAAGATGAAGTGATGGAGTTACTTTAGCCTTGAAACTTGATCAATCCATCCTGCTGCTAACTTGACAATCATTCACCAAACAGAATGGAAATTGGAAAGTGAAATTTCGTTCATCCCATGTAGGCCTCATTTTACAGCTTATAAAACGATCCTTGCTTCACAACATGCTCCCTGCCAAAAGAATCACGAAAAAAAAGTACAAGTTAAAGCAACACATGCATGCTGTAGAGTTGACAAGTTACCTAGTAGGTGATACATATATATTAGAGTAGCTTTGCAGGAGGTAGCTAGTGAAGCAAAAAGAAAGGAGGAGCTCCCTTCAGTCCAATGGGTGGGCGAAGGAGGGAAGGAGTTGCTCCCACACCATGCACTAGGCCACACTTGACGTTTTCATGCCAAAAAACATCTCAAGTATTGCCTTAAATGCATGAGATGGCAGCTCTTTGCCACTTCTCTGCTCTCCGGATTGGACTGAAAGGAGCTCCTTTGAAATTGACCCTATCAATGCTGCTACTCCCTCATTAATTTGCTTGCTTGAATATATATAATAGACTCACAATCTCACAAGAGGTGTGTATGTGTGTCTATATTATATAGTCCTTAGGTGTGGGAACATGTATTGGAATCTTTTAGTTTCTTTTTGGTTATTAAGCTACTCATATGTGGCCTTAGAAGGGTTTTGTTTTTATTCAGATTTTTGCATACCCCATTGCAGGATTCATATATGTAAATCACAGCTTGCCACATTAGAATACAAACAAATCACCATGATTGCCTCTCTAACAACAGATTAGCTTTCCACCTTATTACGTCATGCTTTTGCCTATATGTATCTCTCACTTCTTCTTGTTTATAATTAATTAGTTCTTTTTTTTTTTAATAAAAAAACTCTGTGTTTTCATTTGATGAATCATTTTTACATTTATTAATAATTAAGCCTTTAGCTTAGTGGTATTGCTCTACACATAAATATGGACTTTGCTACAATATTCCAATATAATCCGGTTTATATCAAATCAAATGATATAATATATATAAACTTCATTATTGCAAATACATTCTTAAAGCTAATGCATTAGTTACAACACTACACTGATCAATAATAGATATTCTTTTTAGATCGAATTTGAATTTTTAATTTTATTATCTCCACAATGATTTCAATTTTCTATAAGATGTATTTATTCTTCACATAAGTCTTAACATATAACAATTTTTATTTCCGTCCAAAAATAAATATATTTCTAATGAACCGATCATTATCATAAGCCTAATACTTGCAAGTGCTGTAGATTCTTTTTGTAGACCTAGTCCTTTTGTTTTGTTTTGTTTTTTTTTCCAATTTTTATAATCAAATTTTCATCAACAAAAATTAAGGGGAAAAACTTGCATGGTATAGAACATACATGCTGATATTTGCCTTTACAAATGCATCACCAGAAATTGAAAACTAGTGGCCACATTCAAGTATATAAAAGAAAACCAGGACTAGGAGCATGATCATAAACGTGCGTGTATACACACATATATATTAGCACAATCTAGCTATATTTATTTAATCATTGATTAAATATGTGTAAGAGTTTCACACAAGTGCAATACCAGAGGAAGGTTAATCTAATGTTAGCTTTAAAACAAAAATTACTTGATTAATGCAAGGACATGTGTTAATGAAAATAAAACATAAATTAAAAAAATATAATATTTTTCGGTTTTAGCTATACATATTGTTGTTTTGATAATTATGAGTATACATATGCCTGAAATTTATATGGATATATATAATGCAGCATACTGATGTGCCTGCAATTTTAAAATGTGTATTTCCTATTGTAGAACATGTCAGAGTGGATACGTTTAATACCCACAAATGTATAAAACAGTTAAAATTGTAAGAGAGGCTTAAAATTGATAATAACACAAAAAAATGTCAGCCTGACATATAACGTTACAAATACTAAAATTTGGATTCTGAAGTTAAAAACACATCCTTTCAAAAAAAAAAAAAAAGTTTAAAACAAATATTTTGACAGTTTCAAATTATAAATTATCATAATGTCATCTTCTCATTATATATATATGTATTATTATTATTATATGTGTATGTATATGATACCCATATATTCGGAAATCATATGGACTTCGACATTTTCGAAGTCAAGCCGGGTGGATCTCATAAGAGGGCAAAACTCTCCCAGCATTTGTTTTCTCACTCAAACTTGAGACTTTATTTAAGGAAATTCAAACTTTTTACCACTTAAACCAACAGATATTGGTAAATATATAGTTTTAAAATATATCAAGTTCACAAATGATCAATAATATTAATTAATATAAATGAATATACAATATACAAAATGGAGTTAATTTTCATAGACTGAAATTATAGCCACTAGTGTTGTTTTTTTTGTTTTTTTTTTTTGCCAAAAAGTAAAATTTCATCAATAGAAATAGAGATTATACAAAGAAAGTTCAAAAATAAATTTAGCACAATAACTTGCATCTAAATAAAGTTAACTCTTAAAAAGTAATATAAATAAGTTGTAGCAAATCTTCAGTTAAAAACACCACTTGAAATCTTCATAGAACACCACTCATTCTTAATCTTGATAGTGTAGAAACTTTCACATTTGAAGTTTCAAAGTGAAAGGGGAGGATTTTTCATTGCTACTGAGATCTCCAAATACTCTTTACAACACTATTGAAAATACTAATCGAAGTTTGTGAAAAAAAAAAAAAATCATCCACATGACCAAATATCTTGTAATCTCCATTCATAACCATAATCTTCTAAAAACTCATAAAAAGTAAATAAAATTGATTAGTGTATATTTTTGTTATGTTTTAGGTAGGAAATTCGTGTTAATGTTGATTTTAATTATATTAATTTGTATTTAGATAGGATATTTATGCTTATTTTATGTTTGTAGGTCATTAATCAAGGTTGGATATGAATCAGGCAAAGATTGGGAGCAATTGAAGTCAATTTTTGAAGCTATTGTGAACATAGGCAACCACACGCCAATGTGCCTGCCCGTGTAGTGTTCTGGACCAAAAGAGCCTATATGACACGGTCGAAGACACGACTATGTACCAAGCCGTGTAGTCTGCTGGAAGATATGAATACCCTGAACACGAGTCGGGACACGCCCCTGTTCCAGGCCATGTGATGTGCTGCTAAATTTTTATACTTAAGACACGGCTCGGGACATGGCCGTGTAGGTACTCGGATATTGTAAAGAAGAAAGACATAGGCGTGTATGAAATCAACATGGCCGTGTATGCGGAAGAGACAGGATTAGATTAACTTCTTTAAACCCTAATCTAAGGGGAATTAAAGGAAAACTATAAAAGGAATAAGAGAGCATATAAGAGAGGACTTTTGACAGAAAAAAAGAGAACCTTTAGGGCATTATCAAGGATCAAAATTGGAGATCGAAGATTCGAGATATCAAGAGATTGAATTTCTTATCTTCTTCTTAATTCTTGTAATTAGTGATGAATTTCTTTTACTTATTTTTAGAGTTTAGTTTCATTATGTTAGGCTAGGTTTTTATTCATTAGGGGATTAAAGATCTGAACATGAATTAGTTAATTTCTTTTTTTTAATAAATTTTTCTATTCATGCAAAATTATGTTTATTGAGATTAATGCTTGTTTGTGTTTAGCCAACATTGACATGATTTGAATTAAGATTATGCATTGAGAGATGATAGTTTTGATGGAACTATGAACATAAATGAAATTAGTTCAGTGCTAGAGATAGATTGAATTTATTTGATTCTTTAAGAGTTGAGATTAAACTTTGTAATTTAATTAGTTAGGGTTTGTAACTACAATGAGAATTGGGTTGCATGATCTTGATTAAAGATTATAAAGTAGGTTAATTAGCCTTGAAAAATGTAATTACGATAATAGATAACTCAGGATTTGCATGAATAATTGAATTAAGGGAAGGGAATTGGCTAATGAGTATGAGGTAAATTAATTTCCTAATGGTTGTTTTAGATTTAGTTAATTGATTTCATAATTAGAATTTATATTTTCATTTTAGTTTTAATTAATTATAGTTTAATTGATCATCACATTTGGAAGCTTTAAATAATTAGAAATAGATTAATAGATGGATAAGTTGAAATCTCTGTGAGAACAATCTCTTTATTACTACTTGTAGATTCTGTATACTTGTAGAGTTTTTACTAAACAAGTTTTTAGCACCATTGCCGAATATTGCGATCTAACACCATAATTGATTGTATTTCTTTTGGATTAAAGTAATTTTTCTTTTCTTTTATTTAATCTTATTTTGATTGTAGGTGTATGCATAATACCCGACGATCAGGAAAAGAGAAGCTTACATACGTGCCAGAACTTACTAAGTTTAAGAAATTAAATAGGAAACAGACAAAGGACAAATCAAAGGAGAAAGCACGAACGATTGGGCTAATCAAGATTGCTGACGATGGAAATAACAATAATAACAATAATAGGGTGGTTGATGCTCAGGCTGATAATAGGGTCCTTTTGGATATATGTATGCCAAGATTGGGTGGCACTCAACGTAGCATTGCTAGGCTATCCATCAACTCCAACAACTTCGAGATCAAGCCATCCTAGATTCAAATGATTCAGAATACGGTTCAGTTCTTTGGCATGATTAAGGAGGACCCCAATGACCATATTACTGAATTTTTAGAGATTTGTGACACCATTAAGATGAATGGTGTGACTGAAGATGCATTAAGGCTTTGCTCGTTTCCTTTTTCACTTAAGGACAAGGTAAAAATTTGGTTAAAGACTCAACCGGCCGGTTCGTTCATGACATGGGATGATTTAGCAAAGGCTTTCCTTGATAAATACTTTCCACCCTCAAAGATGACCAAGATTGTGAAGGAGATTACCTCGTTTCAGCAATTTGAACATGAGTTAATGAGCGAGGCATGAGAGAGGTTTACAAATTCGCAAAAGATTTATCCACATCATGGATTACCTAAAGATGTGCTTATTCGGACTTTCTACAATGGAGTTACACCAGCTATTCGTGATTCTATTGATTCTAAGGCTGGGTGTTCATTGATGAGGAAGACGGTAAATGAGGCTACAGTAATTTTAGAGATGATGGCATTTGATAGTTATTTGTGGTCGGCAGAACGAGCAATTGCACCTAAGGCTGCAGGCAAGATTGAAGTGGATGGTGTGACAGCCCTTCAAGTGTAAATTTTTATACTTTCTAAGCAACTTGGCAACCTCTCACACAAGGCCAATGCAGCCCCTACGAATTTCCAAGGTGAGCAATGTCATATGTTGAGCAATATGGGTGATGAATTTGTTTCTTATAATGCAGGAAATTTTGGAGATAATGGTGTGGAGAAAGCTAACTATGTGGGCAACCAATTCCAAGGGAGGCAAGGTAATAATCCCTACTCCAACACATACAATCCGGGATGGAGAAACCATCCAAATTTTTTATGGAGTAACAACAACAATATGGTTGCATCAAATAACATGGCAAAGGCTCAAGGTCCCCTAGGTTTTTAACAACCACAACAAGATAGGATGGCATTTGTGGAGAATAAATTGGATAAATTTTTGGACGCCATCACTACTAAAATATCAGGCCAAGATGAGAATCAAAAGAGGATGGAGCAAAGTTTGATCATATTGCAAAGAACCATTCCTTTTCAATTCACAACATCGAAGTTCAGTTGGGACAACTAGCTAATGCCATGGCCATACGAGGATAAGAAAATCTTCCTAGCAATACCAAGACAAATCCAAGGGATGTCAAGGCTATCACTCTACGAAGTGGTAAGGAGCTGAAATCAAAGAATGAGGTGGAAAACGAGGCCACAACTGAAAAGGCTGACGAAGAAAAGGATCTAAATGAAAAGGAAGATGAGGCAACTATGGGTAAAGGTGTAGAGACAAATGAAGCAAAGGTACAAAGTTCATCCCCACCACTAGCACCTAAAATTCCTTTCCCCCATAGATTGAAGAAACAAAAGGATGGCGAGCAATTTTCCAAATTTCTAGAAATTTTTAAGAGACTTCAAATTAACATTCTATTGGTAGAGGCATTAGTGCAAATGCCCAAGTATGCGAAGTTCTTGAAGGAGATCATCATAAATAAGCGTACATGGGACAACAATGAAACAGTGCCATTGGGAGAGACATATAGCTCAATCATCTCAAGAAAAATTCCTACCAAATTGAAGGATCCTGGGAGTTTCATGATTCCATGCATTATTGGAACTAATGAGTTTCCATGTTGTTTATGTGACTTAGGTCCTAGTATTAATTTGATGCCTTTGTCTATTTTCAGGAAACTTGGATTAAGAGACGTCAAGGCAACCAACATGATATTGTAATTGGCAGATCATACAATCAAGAGGCCATATGGAGTGGTGGAGGACGTTCTAGTGAAAGTGGACATGTTTATCTTTCCCATTGATTTTGTTATTTTAGATTTTAAGGAGGATAGGCAATATCCATTGATATTAGGTAGACCATTCCTTAATACTGGTAGGACCTTAATTGATGTGCATGAGGGAAAGCTCACTCTAAGGGTAGGGGATGAAAGTGTTGAATTTATCATGTCTAAGCTCATGAAATATCCCTTAGATGATGAAGCATGCATGAAAATAGTGTCATTAGATGATTGTGTTTCGTAGGAAAATTTTTCACTCTATGATAGTGATGATGAAGAGTGGAATACTATTGACACTAAGGATGAAGATGAGAACACATTCACTAAACTTGACCTCTTAGTTAGAAGTGACAACCCTACACCTCCATCCATTGAAAAACCCCCTAAGCTAGAACTTAAACCATTGCCTAATAATTTGAGATATGCATTCTTATGTGAAAACAATATATTACCCATCATTATATCTAACAAACTGAGTGTTGAGCAAGAGATAAGGGTGTGTGAGGTAGTGAGGGGGCGAGTTAGGGCATTAGGGCGGTAAATTTCTGACATAAAGGGAATTAGTCCCTATATTATTATACATAGGTTACATATAGAGGATGGGCATAAACCCATAGCTGAGAGGCAGAGGAGGCTAAAACCAAACATGAAAGAGGTAGTAAAGAAGGAGATAGTGAAATTATTAGATGCAGGAATTATATATCCTATTTCTGATAGTGAGTGGGTTAGTCCGGTGCAATGTGTACCAAAGAAGAGTGGGATGACTATAGTAGAAAATGATGAAGGAGAGCTCATTTCTAAGAGAGTGGTAGATGGGTGGAGATTGTGTATCAATTATAGGAAGTTAAATAATGCCACTAGGAAGGATCATTTTCTCCTTCCCTTTATTGATCAAATGCTAGAGAGAAGAGCGGGCCATGCCTATTATTATTTTCTTGATGGGTACTCGGGCTATAATCGGATTTTTATCTATCCCCAGGATAAGAGAAAACCATATTTACATGTCCTTATGACACATTTGCATATAGACGTATGCCTTTTGGGTTGTGTAATACACCCGCTACTTTTCAACGTTGCATGATGATAATATTTTCTGACTTAATTGAGAATATTATGGAGGTATTTATGGACGATTTTTCTATTTTTGGTGGTTCTTTCGATTTGTGTTTAGCTAACCTTGACATGGTTTTAAAGCGATGTGAAGAGACTCACCTTGTGCTCAATTGGGAAAAATTCCATTTTATTTGTAGAAGAAGGGATAGTCTTAGGTCACAGAATTTTTAGCAAGGGAATCAAAGTGGATCGAGCCAAGACAGAGATCATTAAAAAGTTACCACCATCTACATCACTTAAGGGAGTTAGAGGATTTTTAGGGCATGCCGATTTTTACCGACGTTTCATTAAGGATTTCTCATTAATTGCCAAACTTTTAACTAACTTATTAATTAAGGATGTGCCATTTGTCTTCGATGATGCATGTTTAAGTGCTTTTGATAGGTTAAAGAAGGCATTGGTATCGGCACCAATTATTACACCTCCAGATTGGTCCTTACCTTTTGAGATAATATGTGATGCAAGTGACTATGCCATAGGAGCTGTCTTGGGACAAAGGAAGGACAACCGTCTACATATGAGCTACTATGCTAGTCGCACACTAACGGAGGCTCAACTCAACTATACTACCACAGAAAAAGAGATGTTAGAGGTGGTTTTTACTGTAGATAAATTTTGTTCCTACCTCTTAGGGTTAAAAATTATCATCTACACAGACCATTCTGCCATTCGACATCTACTTATAAAAAAGGATGCCAAACCGAGACTAATGAGATGGGTTTTATTATTGCAGGAATTTGACATTGAGATCAAAGATAAGAAAGGCTCATAAAACTTAGTGACAGACCATCTATCACGTCTAGAAAAATAAAAGAAGAATGCACTAAAGCCTATTGGAGATAGTTTCCCGGATGAGTTCCTTTTGGTACTACACCACATAGCAACCCCTTGGTATGCTGACATTGCCAATTATTTGGTTAGAGGGGTGCTACCGGAAGAATTATCACACCAACAAAAGAAGAGGCTATTGTACGAGGTGAGACAATACCTATGGGAGGACCCTTATCTCTATAAAATTTATGGAGATGGTATGATTAGGAGGTGCATTCTTGATACAGAGGTACTGGAGGTTCTAACATATTGAGTTTGTCCTATATTGTGATCGATGTCAACGTATTGGAAACATGTCAAAATGCCATGAATTACCTCTTCCTTCGATTCTAAAGGTTTGGATTTTTGATGTATGGGGATAGACTTTATGAGACACTTTCCATCTTCTTTTGGGAACCAATACATACTTGTGGGAGTGGATTATGTGTCTAAATGGGTAGAAGCTTTGGCAACACCCACAAATGATGCAAAGGTTGTGCTTAAGTTTCTAAAGAAGATATTCATAAGATTTGGTGTACCACATGCAATTATTAATGATGGGGGGTCATATTTTTGCAATCGTCAGTTTGAGGCTTTGTTGAAAAAATATAGTGTGCATCATAAAATAGCAA
>CATIWO010453932.1:0-16312 GCA_949673435.1 Macaranga tanarius
CAGGAGCAGCAGAGAGCGCTCCTTCCCCATGCTGGAATGGTGCAAAACGCTAGTGGGACTAGCGTTTTTGCACTATTCCCTTGTGAGGGAATAAATTCCTACAGAAAACGCTAGTCCCACTAGCGTTTTTATTCCTGGTCAAACACAGGACAAAATTTCACCCTAAATTGGGAAATATTTTCCTTTTTCACCTATAAAGAGTAAATTCTTTTGCTTTAACCCTATTTTGGGAATTACTTTTGTCTAATACCCTAAAATGGTAATTGTCCCCTTGTAAGGTGGGGGACAGAATCGGCAGACGTCGCAACCCGCGACATCGCGAGTTGCGACACCTAGCAGCGTCCAATTTTTAACATATGTCATGTGGAGATTTGACTATTGGATTAGTAAATTAAGACCATTAAATATATCATACATTGTGTAATGATTGGTATCGTTTGACGCGAGACCAACAGCCCGCCAGAAACTGCAAATTTTTTTTTTCACCTTCTAAATTTTTTCTACCCCTTATAACATTAGAGTCGAAAAGGTAATTTTGCAAAAGAAACTTTTGTCTTTAGGCGAGCTGTGATATGTACTGTGAACCTTATACTTTCCTAAGATTTTTGCTATAGTTACTTTACATTTTCTATTTTTTTCTCTTTTTTGGAAACCAGGTTTTATTTTGATTTCTCTGCTACGTATGTTGGTGTTGGGATGATCTGCCCATATCTAATCAACATCTCTCTGTTAGTTGGAGCAATTCTGTCATGGGGTATCATGTGGCCTCTAATAGATGCTAGAAAAGGTCATTGGTATCCTGCAGATCTCAGCCCAAGCAGCCTCCACGGTCTACAAGGTTACAAGGTAAACATTCTTGCCATGATCAAAAAACTTGCAAAGACCACTATTGCTAATGTATTTACAGAAGGTTTTCTTTAACTATTGGCTATTGCTTTATTACTACCATTATTATTGTTTTCTTCAGGTTTTCATAGCCATAGCTATGATCCTTGGTGATGGTGTATACAACTTCATCAAAGTTCTTGGTCGCACTCTTTGTGGTTTATACAAACAACTCAATACTAAAGACTCTGTTCTCCCAGTTAACAGCAATTCACCTTCCAGGAATTCTTCGGCTGTGTCCTACGATGATGAAAAACGAACTGAACTATTTCTCAGAGACCAAATCCCATTATGGTTTGCAATTGTTGGCTATGTCACAATAGCAATTATCTCAGCAATCACAGTTCCTCACATCTTCAGTCAGCTTAAGTGGTATCATATTGCAGTCATTTATGTTATAGCACCAGTACTTGCTTTCTGCAATGCTTATGGGTGTGGCCTAACAGATTGGTCCCTGGCATCCACTTATGGAAAACTAGCTATCTTCACCATTGGGGCATGGGCAGGAGCTTCTCATGGTGGGATTCTTGCAGGTTTAGCGGCATGTGGAGTGATGATGAACATTGTATCCACAGCTTCTGATCTTATGCAAGATTTCAAGACTGGTTACATGACATTGGCTTCACCAAGGTCAATGTTTGTGAGCCAAATTATTGGCACTGCAATGGGTTGTGTCATTTCTCCTTGTGTTTTCTGGCTCTTCTACAAGGCATTCCATGATCTTGGTGTTCCTGGTTCAGAATATCCAAACCCCTATGCTCTCGTTTATCGTAACATGGCAATAATTGGTGTTGAAGGTTTCTCAGCTTTACCCAAGCACTGTCTCACTCTCTGTTACATATTCTTTGTGGCAGCCATAGCTATTAATGCCATTAGAGATGGAGTTGGAAAGAGAAGAGCTCAATTTATCCCTATTCCCATGGCAATGGCAATACCCTTCTATCTCGGAGCATACTTCGCCATTGACATGTGTGTTGGGAGCTTGATTTTGTTCATATGGAGGAAGATCAACAGGGCTAAGGCTGATGCATATGGACCAGCTGTAGCTTCCGGGTTGATTTGTGGAGATGGCATATGGACTTTGCCTAGCTCTATACTGGCTTTGCTTGGCGTTAACCCACCAATCTGCATGAAATTCCTGTCCGCTAAGGAAAATGCCAGGGTCGACAGCTTCTTAAGTTCCTAGATCTCCATCTATTTAACCAAATTTGCTTTGCTGTTCTTTTAGGCATTCTATGGCCTTGTTTTTTATGTTTTCCTTTTTCACCTTCTTTTTTTTTTTTTTTCTAGTTTTTATTTTCCAAAATAGAAAACAAAAAAACAGAAAATTATGTTTATTTATTATCTTTTCATTTTGTTGTTTTTCATATTTTCATAATTTTTAATTTTTTAATAAATTTATTATAATAATTTTTTATTTAATATAATTATTATTATTATGATTCATATGATAGTATTTAATATTAAATTTATTTTTTTGATAAAAAAAAATTTAAAATCATAAAATCAAATTATTTAAAAAGAAATTACAACATGTCTATTTTATATAGTAGAATTTAAATAATAAATTAGAATTACAATAATTATAAAATAATAGTAAATTTATTACTTTAGTGTATTAATCCCATAAAAATTTATATTACTCTACAAAGTAATTATTCATTTGATGGTTAAAATATAACTAAGTTAATAGTTTAATAATAATCATAAATCCACACAATCAATCTGATTGAAGAACTCGAATTAGACACACATCAGTGCTCGTTTTCGTAGCAGTGACAGTTGAGAATCACGAAAATGAAATAAAGTTGGAGTTTGGGGTGGCCAAGGTTCATGAACCGGCCGGTTTCAGTTCCAAACTGACGGTTCACAATTCCGCCAACGGTTCACAATTCCACCAATGGTGGAACCGAACTGAAACCAGCCTCCTGCCCGGTTCCAGCTGATTCCAGTTTGGTCAGTTTGGTTCTTGACTTCAAATTAAATTAAATAATTATTAATTAAATCATATAATTAAGAGGCTTATATATGTATATATATATATATATATTTTTTTTTTCTTTTTTGAAATTTCCAATTTGGAACCAAAACTGGAATAGACAGTTAAAGGTTCCATGTGGGGAAGAATCAACCCTGAACTGGTTCTCCCAAGATTTCGGGCCAATTCCAAATTTGGCTAATTCTGGTCCCAAATTTAACCGGATTAATTTCAAACCTAAACCGGCCCATGGCCAAGCCTAATTGGCGGTGGTGCGCAATATATATATATATATATATATAAACTGCATAAATTATGAACTGGACAAGTGAGAAAGGAAGAAGCACAATGGTAGCTTGGTGTCCTCCATAGACTCATAGATTCTCTGGTCACTATTGCTAAGCAATTAATAAACAATTCGACACAAAACCAACCAATTGGTAAATAGCAAACCAGCTACTGTTTTCTGCTCTATTTAATAAACCAACATAACAAGTGATCCTCTGGCATTGAACAGTTAACTAGAATGACTTGACCGAACCAAAATGTGATCAACAGGTTGATGTGTACCCCAGATGGCAAGCACAAGATTGACCAGAAAAAGGGAATTAGCAACTTCATATCAGGAATTGATAACCAGGACAATAATGGAAGTTAAAGATAGCCCACAAAACTTTGCCAAGGTACATTAGATGGTATACATACATATCCATTTAATATCCATTAAAAATACAGAAACTACAGGCATACACTGGCAATACATTGAGAAAATTCCTAACTATTTTACCAAAAATAAATAAATAAAATCTATCCTCTCTTCCATTTTTATGCAGGAACAGCTTCAACAAGTCTAGCGAAGTAAAATTGGGTAGTGATGAGTCCTCTTTTCCTTAGCCTCCACCCAACCTTCTTCAATCCTCTCTCTACATCAGCCTCTAAATGTAAATATGCTCTTGTCGCCTTGGAAGGTATGAACTGCTGGTATCCAAAACTCCTTAAACTCTAACTAATCCGGTTCAATCTGGGCAGAATCATAAGGGGAGCAAAAGTCTTCCAACAACTGTTTAACTTGTCTGCGTTCACTAGAACTCGAACTCAAAACCTTAGCTTAAACGAGAACAGCTTCTGCCAGCTGATTCCAACGATTATTGGTAATATGTTTTGTTTTTCAAAATTAAACAAGCTCTATGTGTTTCTTTTTTTTTTTCTCGTGTTACCTACCATTTCTGTCTTGATGTAGCCGTATATCTTTTATAGCATTGTCAGTATTATTAAATTGCATATGTCACACCCGCTCCGCTAACTGTTGAGCAGGCGCGACATGCTAAAAGCTGAAAATACTGAACTGGTGCTAATACTGGTAATGGAACATAAATCATATTATATTGTAAACTTTCTTAAACATCAAAATAAACTTAAGATAGTGCTATTATTATACATAATAAAAATCTTCTTAAACATCCTCAGATTTATCATATATATACAATCCACCCTTTATTATCAAGACAAACTTAAAGGTAAACTCCAAAAGACTATAAACAGAGTTGATTGGTGCAACCTCCTCTAGACACCAGGTGGACTCCCAAAACAGGTCCTACTAGCTAATACTGCTGAAATTTCATTGAATCTGAAAATATTTTAAAATAAGAGTGGTGAATATAAGAATACTCTGTGAGTGGTCTAAAAATAAAGTATAATAAAGTAAAATGGAAATACTAGCTATTTGCTAAAGTAACTATAAAGATGTATTCATTAGTACATTAATAATAGTTATTAAGCTGCTGAAATAACATAATGTAATATATGCATAAACTGGTTTGCTGATAGCTGATAATATAATGCCATACAGTTGCTGTAAAACTTAATAAACATTCATAATCATTTTAATCTATACACTCATTAAATGTGTAACCAAAAAATTATGCTAGTTTGTTGATACATTGGGCGCAATAATGACGCTGGCAGCCCAAGTGTATATATATATAATGTTGGTCATACGCATGTGCAGAGCTGCCCTCCAAGGGCTAACTACCCAATTATATGCCCCCAAGGCTATATGTACAACCAAGTGATGTCCCCAATATAGTTACTAAGTTATATTGATGATATAAGACAACAGTCATCATGGTGTAATCTAAAAGATACATATCACGAGTGTATAGGTTGACTTATAAATCAATCATTTGCATTTATCAAACTGCTAATAAAACATATTAGCTGAATATCTAGCTAATGCTAGTATCAAAATACTGCTGAGAATAATCTTTTCATAAAATAATAATAACAAACACATTCTTGCTTTAAAATACTTCAACTATATCATTAACAAATATATTACTACATGTTCCCAATTTTAGATATAAAGGCTAAGTAACTTGTAAAACCATACTTGCAAGCTAATAGTCGTTTAAAAGACTATTTGTAAAGAAACATCATTTATTAAATTATATGAAATATTTGAATATCTTTGCATACATAAATATATATGTACTTAGCTTCAAAACTAATTTTTTATATATATAACCACTCACATGAGCTTGCTGAGCCCAAATACTAGTTAGCTGGATCACGCCTAGGCTCTACCACTGCTACAGATTCTGATCCTATCATTCAAGAACCAAAACATAAGATTATGAGTTTTCTATCTAAATTATACTTAATTTAATTGATCTACAGCTAAAAGATATAGTATAGGACCCAAAACAAATGGTCTACAACTTCTCAAATTAGGGTTTGGGCTCAAAAATGGTCACTGAGGTGCCTCCTCAGGACACTGAGGTGCCTCCTTAGGACACTGAGGCACCTCCTCAGGACACTGAGGCACCTCCTCAGGACACTGAGGTGCCTCCTCAGTGCTAAGGTGCCTCCTCAGTGCTGAGGCATCGCCTCAATGGTCCAAAACAAGTTTTTACAGCTGAAAACGTTTATTTTTGCATATTTTGACCAAAATTCAATACCAATTCAACATCTAAAAAAGAAAAACACTTAAAAGGGTATGTTCTAGTATAAGTAAAGCTAAAAACTCAACATATAATTAAATTATCAAAATTTGAATAATTTAAAAGCTTGAAAGTTAATATATGTTTACTTACCAAATCTTTTGTATATCAATCTTGAATTTACAAAGAGAAGATTGAATTGATTGTTTATAATTAAAAAGTGAAAGTTTTGAGAGAAAAAGAGAAAAGAACGAAGAAGATGAAAAGAAACGTTGATATGCCACAAAAAAGAAAAGAAAAGAAATGAAATGAAATGGGTACAGAAGAAGCCTTTTTTTTGGCAAATATCCATTTTGACCCTTATAAAATCCTTTAGGCATAAATTAACCTTTAAAACTTATTTCTAATGCAATTTAGTCCATGTTAAAATATCTATTTTGACCCTTATAAAATCCTTTAGGCACAAATTAACCTTTAAAATTTATTTCTAATGCAATTTAGTCCATAAAGCTATATATAATCCAATTAATCTCTAGGGCAGAATATTACAGAACATCTCACACCTAGAATTCATCTTGCTTTGTTACTTGTTAGTTTGAAATTTGACATGTATTTATATCATAAAAACCCCAAAATAAATAAAGTAAAACACCAGCAAATAGCACCATTCTGCAATAATTAAAGAAGATATTAGGGGTTGAGAACATTTACTTATCTACAGGATAGTGAATATAGTAGTAACCTTTGAAATCAAAATCATGACATTAGTCCATATGCATCAGGATCGTAATTTTAATATAGTCCAAAAATGTATAATAATATAATTTGCATTTAATTCTCCTATTTATATCTTCATTTTCAATGTAGAAGATGCCCCGTGTAATATAAAGGGTGCATCATAAAGGGCCACGGCCTCATAAGATAAAATATATTCATACATAGACGGCTAGTTTTGATACTATACCTAACCCCATTTACACCTCGATTATTTAACCAATCATTTTATTTTTAATTTCCCTTGTATGCTTATTCATTTAATTATTTTTAGACTATGATTCAACATTATTATTCTTTAAAATAAGTACACATGCATCATTTCTTCTTTAAATTTCTTCAATATGTGTATCATGAACTACTCCTCTTAGACTACACAGTAAATCATCTGTCTTTAGTTTGTCTCCAAGCAAAACAACATCCTTGACAACTACAGTATACAGATACAATCAGAATCTACGATCACTTTTTAACTTTAGAATGTGTGACAAGAATACACAAATTATTGAGCATAAAGCACCACTAAAATCATATTGTAGCCTCAAAATAAATTTCATTTATAGATTCCTGACCACTGATAACCATTAATATGTAATTGCATGGAACAGAAGAATATTTAAACAGAGTATCCGGACATAGTTTTAGGATTTAAGTAACAAATCCCAATAGGCATGAAAACAAAGTCTATGAGTCACTATAACAGTGGTAGGATCAAATAATCAGAATTAGGATAAGAAACCTATGTAATTATCAGGTTAATCCAGTTCCATGTAAGATCGGAGGTATGTCATGAGCTAATAGTAAAATTAAATGCCTCATGTAAAGAAATTTCTAAAAAATAATGGCAATCACAAAATGTCATGCTCTCTTGGCTCTTCTTTATTGTAATAGATGTAAAAAAAATTCCAGGAAATGTTTAACTGTGATACAGGATATAGCCAAAAATTGCATATAAAAGTAAGATAAGTAATCCAAATCAATTAAGCAGGCCGTCAGCTGGTCTTCTAGGCCAAAGCAGCCATATTTAAATTAAAAGCAACTTTCTACTATTAAGATAATTTGATATCCTTAACTAAATCCCAATCCACAGCTTCTCATAGTGGGATTCTTGTAGGTTTAGCGGCATGTGGAGTGATGATGAACATTTTATCCATAGCTTCTGATCTTATACAAGATTTTAAGACTGGTTACATGACATTGGCTTAACCAAGGTCAATGTTTGTGAGCCAAATTATTTGCACTACAATGGGTTATGTCATTTCTCCTTGTGTTTTCTGGCTCTTTTGTAAGGCATTCTGTGATCTTAGTGTTCCTGGTTCAGAATATCCAAACCGCTTGATATGGATCGTCTATATGTTGATGGGCTAGATGAAGAGGCAAGGTAACAAGGGCAAGGAGAGTCTATTCACAGGCTGTGTTCACCTCAAAGATATCATGATACATTGGAGTTACCTTAAGGTCCAATAACTAGATAAGGGGTTAAAAGTTTTAAGGAAGTATTATAAGGCTTTATAAAGAATATATGGGCTAGACATGAAGATCCAAAGAGTTGCAAAGGCTTATTTCAATGTGGATTACAAGAGGATTATACTTTATTTAACATATTCCAAGTCCAAATTCATAATAAGGCTGAATGAATATGATGATGTTGGGTTTTGATAGTTACATGGGCCAACTTTGCTCTGGGCCTTAGTTTATCTTAGTTTGGTAGGATTTTTATTTAATGTTGGAATTATCTATAAGTTATCTATTTTAGAGTAGTAATCTTAGTAGGTTTTGGTTTTGGAGAGTTTATTTTATGTTAGATATTTATTCTATTTCAGTTTTCTTCTTTCTAAAGGAAAACTAGTAGGATTATGAGTCTTATTAGATTGTTTATCATCCTTATATAAGGATGGACGAATTTTCATTGATAATGAATTAAGAGTTTTTATTTTTTTTTACCTTGAGCAAATAGATTGCTTATTTCTAGTGTTCTTAATTGAATGCAACTGAACTTATCAAAGGCATTGATCAACATTTGTGGCTTTCAAATAATTAGAATTTAAGAGGTTTAGTTTCCTTAGGTTCTAATTAAAAGCTCAAACCATTATAATTTGTTTCTTAGCTTTCCTTAGGGTAAGATATTGGGTTGTTAAGGGGTTTTCAAGTTAGTGATATACGGGTTCGCACAGCCAAAGGGTTCATGTATTCTATTCTTGGAGATTTCTGTAACATCGCTATGCTCTCATTTTTTGTAACATGGCAATACTTGGTGTTAAAGGTTTCTCAGTTTTACCAAAGCACTACCTCACTTTGTGTTACATATTCACTATGGTTGCTGTAGCTATTAGTGCATTAAAGAGGGAGTTGGAAAGAGGAGCTCAATTTATCCCTATTCATATGGCAATGGCAATACCCTTCTATCTCAGAGCATATTTCACCATTGACATGTGTGTTGGGAGCTTGATATTGTTCATATGGATGAAGATCAATAAGGCCAAGGCTGATGCATATGGACCTGCTATTGCTTCTGGGTTAATTTGTGGAGATGGCATATGGACTTTGCCTAGCTCTATGCTGGCTTTGCCTGGCGTCAATCCACCAATTTGCATGAAATTCCTATCCACCAAGGAAAATGCCAGGGTCGACAGCTTCTTAAATTCCTAGATCTCTATCTATTTAACCAAAGTTGCTTTGTTGTTCTTTTCCGCACGATATTTTAATTTCATATTGACTGAAATTATAAAAAATAAATAATTGATTTTTTCCCATATTTAAAAATTTTAAGAACAGGATACTTATATATTTTTAATTATTTTTTATAATTATTTGTATTCTATTTTTTGTTTTCATTTAGTATTTTTTTTATTTAATTAGTAGCATATATATTGATATCGATTATTTTGTTGTAATGTAATTATTTTGATATGATAAATTATCTAAAAGTATTTTTAATAAATGGTATTAATTTAATATTTTTAATTATCATAAATTAAAAATTATTTGTTATTTGTATGTTTGAATTTATTTATAAAATATCATGCATATTTTTTTAAAAAATAAACTAATTATTTTTTACTATCATTAAAATAGCATTTAATACATTAAAATTTTATTTCTAATCATATATATTTTATGTAAAGATAATATCAACATAAAATATATATTGATATTATTTAAATGACATAAAAAAAATATGTTATAATATATATATATATATATATATTAAAATATAAAATGCTAAAGTCGTGGAATTGAATCTCACACTATTATAGTAACTACTCTACACATTTTTAAAGCAATACCATGTATGTTAGAACTAGAATTTACATTATTTTTATCTTCAATCTTTTTGAATAATACGATACATTTCGTATTGTCGAAGAAATATCATAACAATTTTGACATTGAGGATTGTGAAACCGGATTGCAGCAAATATAAATACCTGGTCCGATCGTAAACTTGCTCGTAAAGCAATACACTTATCTTCCTTGCTCAATATGTTCTTATTGAAAATAATTTCTTATAGTTGATTGTTGATGCAAATTACATTATCACTAATGTTATTATTAGCCATGATCCTCATATTTGCTAACTTATTCATCAAGTTAGTCATATGAGCACGTTGTGTCGAATTATATATTCTTATCGGAGTTCTAATTGAACATACCATTATTATACTCTATGAGAATAAGAGAAAAGAAGAGAAAGTATATGATTATTGTGTATAAACCTTTCTACATATAAATATTATAAATAAACATACGTGTACGTTAAATTTTTTTATAAAGGATAACTATTGTTTTGTTATTTTTCAATTTCTATTGTTGTGACATTATTTTTTATCTGAGTTAACAGACTTTGTATCTTTCTCATCTGGGATAGGCCCCGAAAAAGAAAGAGCTGCAAAATTAAAAAGACTAGCACAAAAAAAGTGATGACTTTATTTTCTCTCTTCGGATCGGGCCAGCCACCTCTATTATCTTCTTAGGTAGTATGAAGCTACTGCTTCAAGTAAGAAGTATACGTCAAGATAGGTTAGTCTGAGGGAGTGGCGATCCTTCTATTGGCTAGACCTTTTCTTGATAGCTATATTTGATGACGCTAACTCCATATGGTATAACTATAGTATGGGGATAGCTTATATTTTTTGTTTTATTAGACTTTATTCAATAAAAATCTTTGAGATGGGCTTTTTATTAAATAAATCCTTTAATTTAGTCAGCCCTTATTCATTTACTTTCTTTGGTTGAAAATGTGGACCCTTATTTTAACTAAGTAAGCTTTTTTTTTTTTAATATAATCATTGAACAACATATATTTTAAAAAATATTATGTTATATTAAAATAAAATAGTATTTTAAAATATATTAAAATAAAATACTTCATTTATTTCAAAAATATTACACTAAATCACAAAAATTTCATTTTTTCCAAAATATTGTGAACTTCTGAAAATTTTGTGATTAATAACTTCTTTTCACTAAATTATCATATTCTAACTATAAAATAACTTATTTTTTCATAATCTCGTAAATAATAGCCACTATCTTTAAACATCATGATTTTTTAAAAAATATCATACTTTTTTCTAAAATAACTCGTTTTATTAAATATCATTATTTTTTAAAATATCACTTTTTTAAATATCATGTTTTCCTAAAATACCGTAAGTTCTTAAAAATATCATGAATTAATAAATTTTATTTACTAAAATATCATACTCTAACCACAAAATATCATAATTTTTTTATAAAATCATAAATAATAGTCTAAAAAGCCCCTAGAGATGGGTGAATAGAGCTAATTTGGATTTAAGAGGAATTAAAAGGAGAACTAAAGGTTTAAAGGAAGAAAGTTTAAGAAATGAAGGTAATTAAAATAAATGAAAATAACTACAAAAACAGAATGATTTAAGGAGTTTGGATTATTAATTAATCCTACGTCTCCATCTAACTTACCTAAGTTAAGATTTTTCAACTTCCACACCAATCTAATTTAGATTGATTATAACCAAAGAGTTTTTCAAGTTTTAACTCAAAACTTTATAACAATTGAGTTTTTCTTGGCTAAACTTAAACTAAATCCAATCCCCAAGTGTTTGAGTGGCTAACACTTAAACCAATATTAGAATTAGACATCACTTCCTTTAATTTTAACCTAAGAACTGAGAAGAAAAGAGATCTTAATTATAATCACACACCCAACACTTAAGAATCATAATACAATTTAAGAATTTCAAAGAAAGCTCTGATGTATGCTAAGAATAAATACTTTCGACAACCAACTAAACTTTTTAAATGAAGTTTTGAAGCTAATATTTATAGTTTGAGCTCAAAAATAACTATTAGAAAGCCTTAAAATTGTCCAAAATCACTTCCATCTTCATTCAATTTCATTCCAACTTTTTATAGGATTTTGTCTGCTTAAGATTATGAGCAACACTCTCAAGATCATGACATTCAAAAATGTAACCATTGCTCATTAATTTGATTGTTTGATGACTCCTCAAGTTCGTGTTCATCTCCTCAAGATCGTAACCAGTCATGTCACGATCATGAGGAGAGATCATGAGGGTTTTATTGAGAAAGGAAGGCTTTACTCAAGTGCTCCTCAAGATCATGAGGAGCACCCTCAGGATTGTAAGCGGCGCTTGGCCCTTGGAAAATTTTATATTTTTAGCTCCAATTGACGTATCTTGAGTTATGATCATCCATATAACTTTTAAGGATATTTGTAAGGACTTTTGAGGGCTTCAATTGAGTTTTAATTTATCCTTTAATGCATACATTATCAATAGTTTTAAACCTAGCTTATAGTCACACTTCAAATATATATATTAGGGACTTAAAATTATTTGTTAAAGTCAAAATAAGGGTAGATTAGCAATTGATCATGCAAATGTTCAACAATCTTCCCCTTTTTGACTTTTACAAATAATTTTTAATGATAAACAATAAAGTTTTAAGTGTAAGTATGTGTGTTGACTATAAGTTGCTCCCCCTCAATCATGCGTTGAGGGTTTTATTTATCTTCCCCTCAATATATGCTTGAGTATAAGTTAAGAGTTTAATCATAATATTATACTTATAACTTATTGTCACATAGAGCATTTACGTAATTCATATATTATAGTGAGACTTTTCTTTTCAAAGAACTTATATCATAACTTTATTCAAAGCATTCATTTAAAGCATCATTAAAAGCACATGTAATATAATTTTATTCAAATTACATATCATAATTATCATAACTTTTATTCAAAATCTTATACTACTCCCCCTTTTGTCAAAGACTAAAAAGGGAACTTAGAATAAAAAGTATAAAGGCATAATATTGTATTGATGATAAAGCTAGTATAAGTGCATTTCAAGATATAAGTTGAAAAAAAAAAAGCAACATGAGCATGATGAACAACAACATGTAGATATGTAGTCCATAAGATTCTAAGATGAGAATGCAAGGTAAAAACATGATAGAAGAAAAACATGAACGAAATGCATGGAAGAACATAATGGATGAAATTCTAAAGTATCTAAGCTTAATCATCTCCACCATCACCATGTCCTTGATCTTAATTTCCTCCTTACTCTTGAGGTGGTAGATCAAATAAGGGAGCATACACTACAAGAAAATAACGATTTTGAAACGGAAAATAGAAACAGAATTTTGCGTTTCAAAATTTTGAAACGGAATTGCGACGGATTGGAAACGGAAAGCTGAAATTGCTACGAAATTTTAGAAACGGAATAAAAATCCATTGCTAAATAAATTAGCGACGGAAATAGAAAGGGAATTAGCGACGGAATTAGAAAGGGACAACTATTTCGTCGCTAATTTATTACGAAAAAGCCGGCGCGAACATATTGAATGGGAAATAGCGACAGAATTATCCGTTTCTAATTAGCAACGGATTAATACCGTCGCTAAATAACGACGAAAAAGGAATTCGTTTCAATTTATACAAATTTAGCGACGGAATTCGTGTCCGCTGCAAAATTTAGCGACTGAATTTGTTTCCGTTGTAAAATTTAGCGACGGAATTCGGGTCCGTTGTAAAATTTAGCAGACGGAATTCTGTCCGTTGCAAAATTTAGTGACGGAATTGGTTTCCGTTGTAAAATTTAGCGACGGAATTTATTTCTGTTTCTAAATTTAGCGACGAAATTTGTTTCCGTTTCTAAATTCCAAACTAGAAGCGACGGAATTCGTGCCGTTTCTATTTATAGCGACATAATTTGGTTTTCCGTCGCTACATCTAGCGACAGAATTTGGTTATCCGTCGCTACATCTAGCGACGGAATTGTGTTCCGTTGCTACATTTAGCGATGGAAATTATTCCGTTGCTAATTCCGCTTCAATTAGTGCTATTTTGTTTGCTTATTACTGTTGCTTTTATTTTTGGTTCTTGTTGTTTGTTGTGATCAGGTTGTGCTTCTTTGTTATTTTACGATGCTTTTGTCACTAATTTGTGATAATTTTTTAGTATCGGTAAACATAAGCTTAGAGATATATATAGCTTGGCAGAGCGGACCATAAAAATGAATTCAGTGATATTTCAAAGGTGAAAATTAATAGCACATAGTACTGCTCTTGTGGCTTATTACTTCTTGTTGATTTCTTGTTACTTATTGCTTCATGTTGCTTCTGGTAGCTTCTTGTTGCTTTCTGTGTCAGTTTGAGCTTTTGTTGGTGTTTGTTGCTTCCTGTTGCTTTCTTATTGCTTCTTATTTATTTGTTGATCGATCTTTAGTTTTGCTTTAATTTCTGCTTGTTCTTCTTGTTTGTTTTATGTTTCTTCTTGTTTCTTAATTTTTTTTGCTTCTAGCTTGTTCTTTTTATTTCAGGTTGAGTTTCTTGTTATTTTAAGTTACTTTTTTCATTGATTTTTTACTCAATTTTTTAGTATGGGTAAACATACTCAAGTTGTGAGATATAGGAGGACCATAGCATAAGAATGAACTCAGTGATATATCGATGGTGAAAATATTATGCTTCCTGTTGCTTTCTTATTGCTTCTTGTTTGTTTGTTGATCGATCTTTAGTGTTGCTTTAATTTTTGCTTATTCTTCTTGTTTGTTTCATGATGCTTCTTGTTTCTTTGTTTTTGCTTCTAGCTTGTTCGATCTTTTTGTTTCAGGTTGAGTTTCTTGTTATTTTAAGTTGCTTTTTTCACTGATTTTAACTCAATTTTTTAGTATGGGTAAACATAATCAAGTTGTGAGATATAAGAGGACCAGAGCATAAGAATGAACTCAGTGATTTATCGATGGTGAAAATAGCACCTATACTGCTTCTGTTGTTTCTTGTTACTTTTTTGTTGCTTCTTGTTGCTTATTGTTGCGTTCAATGTGAGGTTGAGCTTTTGTTGGTTTTTGTTGCTTCCTATTGCTTTCTTGTTGCTTCTTGTTTGTTTGTTGATCGTTAGTGTTACTTTTCTTGTTCTTCTAGTTTGTTTCATGTTGCTACTTGTTCTTTTTATGTCAGATTGAGTTTTTTATTATTTTAAGTTGCTTTTTTCACTGATTTTTATGAATTTTTTAGTTTGAGTAAACATATGTTGAGAGATAGGAGGTCCAGACCATAAAAATGAACTCAGAGATATTTCAAAGGTGAAAATAGCACATGTACTGCTTCTGTTGTTTCTTGTTACTTTTTTGTTGCTTCTTGTTGCTTTCGCTGTAAGATTAAGCTTTTATTGGTTTTTGTTGCTTATTGTTGGTTTGTTGTTGCTTCTAATTTTTATTTCTTGATACTTAGTTTTTCTTTAATTGTTGCTTCTTTTTTCTTTCTTGATTCTTAGTACTGTAGATTTTCTTTTTGCTTCTTGTTGCTCCTTGTTGTTTTGTGTCAGGTTGATGTTCTTTGTTATTTTATTTTGCTGATTTGAATGAATTTTTTAGAATGGGTAAACATAAGCTTAGAGCTATAGGATCGAGGAGCAGACCATAAAAAATATTAAGAAAAATGATAAATAAAAAATGGAAGTATGTCTTGTAAAAAAAAGAATTATTTGTAATTTAATTATTATTTTTGTTGCTTCTTGTTGCTTTTTGTATGGGTAAACATAAACTTAGAGATATAGCTAGGAGGAGCAGACCATAAAAATGAATTCAGTGATAATTCGAAGGTGAAAATAGCACACACTGCTCTTGTTGCTTGTTGCTTCTTATGGCTTCCTTGTTGCTTCCTATTGCTTTTTGTTGCTTTCTTCTGTCAGGTTAAGCTTTTGTTGGGTTTTGTTGCTTCCTATTACTTTCTTGTTGCTTCCTATTACTTTCATGTTGCTTCTTGTTCTTTTTGTATCAGGTTGAGTTTCTTGTTATTTTAAGTTGGCTTTTTCGCTGATTTTTGTGAATTTTTTAGTTTGGGTAAACATATGCTAAGATATAGGAGGGCCAGACCATAAAAATGAAATCAGAGATATTTGAAAGGTAAAAATAGCACATATACTGGTTCTGTTGTTTTTTGTTGCTTCTTGTTGCTTTTTTATTGCTTCTTGTTGCTTTCACTGTGAGATTGAGCTTTTGTTGGTTTTTGTTGCTTATTGTTGCTTTCTTATTGCTTCTAATTATTTGTTTGTTAATACTTAGATTTTCTTTAATTGTTGCTTCTTCTTTCTTTCTTGATTCTTAGTACTGTTGCTTTTCTTTTTGCTTCTTATTGCTCCTTGTTGTTTTGTGTCAAGTTGAGATTCTTTGTTATTTTACGTTGCTTTTTTCACTGATTTGAATGAATTTTTTAGAATGGGTA
>CATIWO010454186.1:0-11938 GCA_949673435.1 Macaranga tanarius
AACTAATATTATTAATAAAATTTAAAATATTAGTAATAAACCAATCAAACCGAACTATAAATATATAAAATTTTAGAATATACTATAGTTCGGTTCGGTTCGGTTTTTATCTATTTTTTACTCTAAAAACCGAACCGAACCGAACCTATTTCGGTTCGGTTCGGTTTAAACCGAATTAATATTTTCTTTTTGAAAACCGAACCGAACCGACTGGTTCGGTTCGGTTCGGTAATTCGGTTTTCGGTTATTTTTGCTCACCCCTATGTGTGATAGGGGTGAGCATGGGTTTCGAACTGACCCAACCGATCATATTCAGTTCGTTTTGGTTTGTTTTTTAAAATTTTTGAATTTTTAAAACTGAACTGAAATTTGGTTTGGTTTGGTTTTGTATACAGAAATTTTGGTTAACTGAATTAACCAAATAAACTGAACTTTTTTTATTTTTATATTTCTAAATAATTTTTAAAAAATATATACTAATTTAATATAAAAATAAAAAAAAAATCATATTTTTAAAATTTTCGGTTTGGTTCGGCCGGTTCGATTTTCTGCATATAATTTTCGATTTTTTTATAACTAAACCGAACTTTAATTCGGTTCAATTTTAAATTATTTCAGTTCAATTAGTTCGGTTCGACCAAAAAAATTGACCAAACCGACCGAATGCTCACCCCTAGTCTCACACACACTCTGTAAGGGTTAAATTCAGTTTTCATGTGTTTAACTAATCAATTTCACTACAGTGTTTTTTTTTTGGGCTAGTGACTCATTTTATAAAATAAATTTTTAATATTTATAAAATTAAATTAAATTTATTTTTGTATGATTAATAATTATTAAAAATATGAATTTTTAAAAATTTTGGTAACAATTAAGTATAAAAATATGTAATTCTTAATTAATTTTGTACATATATCATAATGCCTATTATTTTTTATAAACAATTATAATTTTATTTGTTATATTCATAATATTATATATTTTAAATAAAAAAGATTAAGTAGATTGTCCTACTAATTTTGTAAAATAAAAATATTATTGTTAAGTAACATTTTGTTACCGTGTTTCTTGTATTTATTTTATTTTATTTTATTTTTTAAAATATGGCATATATTTTTTTTATATCTTTGTTGGTGTAATACTTTATTATAATTTTTTTGCAAAATTTTTTTTTTTTTTTTTTTTGGTTCTGGAAAAAAATCATTTGTTTCCTCTTTTTTAGGGCAAAATTCATTTGACCATTGGAGAATAAATGGCTAATGTACTAATTTGCCTATTCAACTTGGATGCAATGCATAATTGGCCTATTAATTAACTTTCTGTCCAATTAACTCACTAACTTGGTAAATCTGGTCAATTAATCTAAATTAATTTTTCTAAAAAGTTTAGCTCAATCCAAAACATTTTTTTTTTCCAAATCATCCTAAAATGTTTATGCATTGACTAATTATATCTAGTTTGTCAAAGTAATACATCCAAGATATTAATCAATAAAAATTAAATTTAAAATTTTTATTTTTAGAAATGAATATTCAGTTTTAAAAATAAAATTACAATGTAGAAATTATAATTAATTTTCAAATTTTTTACATAAATCTAATTCAAATTATCAATTATTTTTTAAAAAAATTAAGAATTAAAATTAAGTTACATCTATTCAAATTTTCAATTATAATTAAATAGTACTCATATATGTAATTAAATAATTATGAATATATTTTTTAAAAAATATTAAATTTATTTTTTTATTTTTAGATACATAGATATTAAGAGGTATAAAGAGTCTCTGGCCAAAAGTAAAATGTTGAGAACATAAAAAATTTTAACTGTATATAAATCATAATATATTATTTCTAACATTTTAATTTTTAAATTTTTGAATTTGATTCAATTTAAATCATATATTTACGTTAAAGAAATGAATAAAAACTCAAAAAATTCTTATTTAAAAAAATTAATTTGTAAAATTATGTGTCTTATATATTTTTAAATTTATTATAAATTGAACCTAATTACTAATTCATAAAATATTTTAAGTGAATTAATTAAAAATAACAATTTTGAAGTAAATTGAATTTTATTTTTATAAAAAAAAAATCTTATCGTTATTTTTATCTAATTTATCTAAAATATTTATAAATTAATAATTAGATTCAATTTATATAGCGTTTTAAAAATAAATAATATGTGTAATTTTAAAAATTAATTTTTTGAGAAATTTTTAAATAACTTTTTTCTCTTTTTTTATTTATATTTAAAATTTTAATGTTTTCAATCACTTACTATTGAGTATTTACATCATCAGTCTCTAATCAATTTTGGTTTTGACGTTAACAATTAATTTTGAACTTATAATTTATGTGTCTTTAATTTAGGATCAAAATGACATTCAATGGGCAATATATGGAAGTGAAAAACAAGCAGGTCTTCCTCACGATCCTGCTCACAATTCTGATCGCAACCGTGAGCAAGCCACCCATGAGGAATCAAGTAAAGTGTTTGGACAGTACTCCTCACAATCCTCCTCAAGTGGTGAGCAGCCTCATCCTCACAAATGACTTAGAGACCTTGTAACGGCTAGATTATAGCTCCAACAGTCATATTTTCAAAGGTATCGTAAGCACTCCCATGACTGCAGAAAACTGAAATTCCACTAAATGAAAATGGAGAGTTGAGACGAATATCATCGACTATAAATACCACCTCAGTAACAACAAATTCAGGAGCCGCTGCAAGAACAGGACTAGCCATTTAAAAACCCCAAGCCATGGACGTGAGATTTGAAAATCTAGACTAGAAGTTTAGAAAGTTATTTTGTATATATAAAAATTTTCACCTTGGTTCCTAACAACATGAGATGTTGGGTATTAGTACTTTTCTTTAGGTTCTTTCTAAGAATTGAAACCCCATTCAAAATGTTCCAATATGCATGTCCCCAAATCCTTTTGTTGCAGTGGTTTCATCTATGCCTTAGGACAGCACATTCCAGAGCTACAAAGATCTCAAATGTGAATGTAGCTTTTGACTGATATCTAACAGTTACATACTAAAAAGAGATTAAACCAACCACCCTGGATTCTAAACTTCACTTAATTATCAGATCAATTGAACTTGCAAAATATTCTACTGAAAGAATAAAGAAAATTGTCAGGGAAGTTTGCACATTTTGCATTTACTGAGAGTGAATTTACAGAACTAAAAGCTAAAGAGGACCTTGAAAATAAAGTTACAAGAACTGTAAATTAAAGCTAATAAACTGAAACTGTTGCTACTGAATCATAACTAAACTTTAAAGTTGATCTGTAGTTTGATCTTCGTAAAGATAGTTGTCTCTTCGGCTATCAATGCAGCATAACCACATCTGCTCGTCTGTAAGTGCTTCACCACTTCTTACCAGGAACTCTCCTGACTTTTTTTTGGGTTAGACATTGCAAAAATCATGAACTTAAATTAATTTGTACACTTATATATAAATAAATTAATAGCTCCAAAAGTTTAAAATATGGTGTAGACATATCTAACCTCACATTAATATAGACATATACCTATAATTTCGATATTATAAAAGGGTGGAACAGATTTTAAATCCCATTAGAAAATAGCAGGAAAGCGTAAGTCTTGCAATTCTTTAATTTGTTTATTCTTACAGCCCCAATCTTTGGTTGGTTCCCCACAAGCACACACACAGAGACAGAGAGGAAGGTAAGCTGTAGACAAGAAATTATCACAATTAATCAGGACTCAAATTGGCATACTCCTCTGTTCAAAAAATAAAAAATGGCATACTTCCAATTTCAATCGACAACTTACTTGTTAGTTGAACAGATAAAACTCCGCAAGATACAATTGCCGGGAAAGAAAAAGACAATGCATGACAATAATTAGAGTAATGCAGGTAGGAATGCATATCAAATTTCAGACTACAAACTTAGGATGCCAATAACACAACAAACAAACTATACAATTGCATTACATATACAGCCAGAACATGGCAGCAGATACATCATTTAAAAACTACCAAACCTAAAATTCTACATGTAGATTAGTGTTGGAGAAAAACAAAACCACTTACCAACTCCACTACATTTAGCTACAAGTATGATGATATTGCTGCCCCATTCCAGACAAGAAGCATAGCCCACAAAGTGTCATCTTTTCTTTTGCCATGACAAAAGATTCAAAGTCACCACAAAGTGAAACAGGAAGATCCAAGTGTCATCTTTTCTTTTTTGATACAAGAGAACTAGGTTTTGAGAACACTTGCAGACTGAAAAATCCAGATGTCTTAGAAGATGACTTCTTTCCTTTAGATTGTTGGCTTGCATCTCTACTAGCATCAAGATCAGATCCAAAGGATTCTTGCTCATTGACATATTCAATGTCTCTTAACTGTCGAAGCAATTCTAATGCACTTGCCTTCCCTTTCTCATTTCCGTTGATGGATATATCAACAAGGGAAGGAATAACACCTTCATCCATGACCAATTGACAATACTGAACACGCTGAGAGCATAAATAAAGAAGTATACCCACTGCATGCTCCTGTTCTTCACGGCTGCCACTCTCAAGTAGTTGAGAAATGGAAGCAATGCATCCATTTGTTTCAGCAACAGAAACCCTAGCCTCTTCAATATCACACAAATTTTTCAGTAAAATTATACAATATCTTGAAATACTACCATCATTTATGAAAGGAACTAATTTGGGGATGCACTCCAAATTCACAATTTGGCAGCAGATATCAGAGTTTGAGGACAAATTATGCAGAATTCTAATGGCTTGTTTCTGGAATTCATTGCTCTGTGATTCAAGGACCTTTGAGATAGGAACAAGAGCACCGGATGCTGTGATTTTAGATCTGCTATATGGATGGCCGGACAACACTTCCATAATGGCAAGAGCCTCTGTGATTACATCAGAATCAAGGAAAGACACCAACAGACTAAATGCACCTTCATGCAAGTAAGATATTCCATTTCTGCATGGCGCATCACAAAGTCAAAAAGAAATTGTTTGACATAGATAAACGCATAACAGAAACATGCGCGGAACTCAAAGTAAATTCAGGGAAGTAAACAAGAAAGTAGATGCTAAACCAGCCAAATGGTATGCAATTCTATGGAAATGCGACAATATATTTTAAGAGCATGAGCAAATGATAGGACTTGAAAAAGCAAAAAGGAGTCTTTGAGTGACCATGTTAGCAAGTTATTTGCATTCATCCTCAAGAAGGTAAATAAATTCAGCAGGATCATGCGTTATCAACTGGCTCCACAATCTATCATCTTCTAATCATAACTCGCCTTTTACTTAGGAAACCGGCGAGGAGTATAAAGGTGTAAGAAGAAGAATAATAATAACAAGCAAACCATGACTAAGAGACACAAAAGCATACAAAGGACTCCAGTATAACTAGTATCACTGGAAAAGGACAAATACCTGTTTTTGCTCACAAATGCAAGTAACAATTGAGATCCAGTTTGCTGAGCTTTAACATCATGTTGGTCATGCGCATCCCTTAGGAATCTAATGAGAGGTTCAACAAAATTCTCAGATGACAATGAATTACAGGCTTGATCAGCACGTTGCAATTGTTCTTTCACATCTTCAACCATTTTAGTTTGAGAGTCCCATTGCAACTCAGAAAGCCTAGTCAAAAATTCGGCATCTGTCTCATGTATGCATGCATAAGACTGGTATCTATGGTGATCTTCAGTATTCTGCGTTGACATCAAGCTAGACCCATCTGCAACCTTAGTCCGTGAAGAATCTGAAGTGTAACTAGCATCTAAAGACCCGAGTGATATACTGCTGATATCCACTGGAAAGTGTAGATCATTCATAGAAATGCCTAAGCTAGCAATGGATGTAGAAGATATGTCCAATGAGGGATATTCTTGAATACTTGGATCAGAAATGGTGACTCCATACCTTTCACACCACTTTGATATCAGGTCTTTCATGGCTGTGTTTGGAGTCAATGAGAAATGGGACAGTTTCACTTTTGTTTTTGGACATGTATCATTACCGTCATCAAACCACTTCTGTATCCACATCCTTTCAAATGTTTGTCCAGAATCAATGACAACAGGATCATACATCACTCTCATAGATATGGGACACTTAAATTCCTCAGGAGGTGTTCCTCTACTTAGAATGTCAGTTGTAGCCTCAAAATGCCCAAGTTCTATATTGGACCCTACTTCAACAGACGGGTTATTTACAGAGGTGTTGGTAGAGCTCACTGGTGCGAATGAACCTTCATGCTGAGCTTTGGGATTCTCTATTTGCTCTTCCATAATCAAGCTCCCATACTTCCTCAGGAGATATATAAGGTATTTTAAGATCTTCTTTTTGGTAGGGTCATTGTCTCCAACTTTATCTAACAGCTTCCTGATAGATCTCTTCTCTATCAGCATGTCCTTTTGGGATGTAATATGAAGTCTTGAAGCTGCAACTTGAAGAGCTTTCAATTCAGAATCATCCACTGAATCAGATTTAGAGGTGCCCTGCTGAATCAGATCACGTATAGCCTTACCAGCCACTTCATCGGAAGAGTCCAGCAAAAACGTTGCTGCATTTAGATCATCAATAATTCGAGAGATCTGTAAATAAGGATTCCTTATTAATATTACAAAGCATTGATGGTCAAGAAAAGAAAAATAGAAAGAACAATGGAAAGGATAAAGAATAGAGTTGAGCCAATCTAAAATGATTAGCATAGACATTTGTTTTCGATATTTTTTTTTTTGTGAACTACATACCCCAGTTCTAGACAAGATGAAGATTAAATGTAAAAATAACAAAGAAGTGATGCAAAATGCAACTTTGGATCAGTAAGTCTAATGGTACATTTTCAAAATCCAGTTTGAGTGCAGACGGCTTAGGGACAATGAATTACTTTCCTCTTCACATATTTTCAAACTAGGGATTTGAATCATTCTATGAAATTGTTTAAAGACTATTTGCATCCCCATTTCAGGAGAACAGAAAACAAAAATAAGTGAGAGAGAGAGAGAGATAACCAGCACGATAAGCATGCCACTACCACAGGAAGAAAAATAAACTGCAAATTACATGCACCATGTAGAAAGAGTTGGATGTCAATGGTCTGGCATCAGGGAACAAAACTAATAAGAAAATAGCAAACGAATTGCCAGCTATAAATGTGACTGAGAGTTTTGTAAATTTCAGTTTGAAGCAAATGCATCATCCACATAGCCATCCAGGGGGGAGACAGGAAAAGAAAAAAGAAAGAATAAAAAAAAAAAACACTCCAGGATGCATGTAATCTGACAAACCTCAGCGGACAACATAGTTGGAACCATAGTTTGAATTTGGACCAAACTTTGTTGAAAATTCTTCCTCGATCTTTGACATCTTGAGACCATCACATCCCCAGTTATTACCTGATATATAAAGCAAAGGGAATCATTAAAAAAAAACAAAACAAAACAAAAAAAGAACAAAATTAATTGCCTCAGATTCTACAAAAACAAAAGTCAATGCTTCAGAATGTGAATACTCCAGAAAAGAACTACATTACAGAAAAAATCCATCTGGAAACATGTCATTCATGAAATTTATGCAGACATTGTCGCTCTTAAGGATAAATTAAGACAACCATTCACGAAGTCAATGTACCAGCTCTCATTGATAAGGTTAAATTTGCATAATAATGTGAGTTTCTTACATCAACCAGTTTCTTTATCTGAAGAGACTTACCAAATAAAGCTTACTAGACTCGCAACAATACCGAAGAATTTGCTTGGCTTTCTCAATTGTGCCACTTAATAAACATAATGACTGAATTCCTGATGAACAGCGCGGCCGAGCTGCTTCAATTTCTGGAAATACCTTTTCAATTCTATCAACTAATTTCATTAATGCCATGCACATTGAATGATGCACCTGCAAACATGAACTACATTAAGTTACCAAGCAGAAAATAAAGTTCATCAAATAAAAGTTTCAAAAATAAAAGAGCAAAATGATACTGAAATTTGAACTTCCTCTAATATATATATATATATATATATATATATATACATATCATTAAACTTAGAAGGAAATACTTTATTCTTCATGATCAGGACTATGGCCATTTCTCTACATATCTTGACTTAATTTGGCAGCACTCTAAGTCCCCAATATACTCAAATGAAATGAAAGGACCACTAGGCCGTATAGTTAGTGAAAATGACACATGACGGAAGTTTTCTCAAAGGTTCTCATGCTCCTGTGTTCACATTAGACAATGATGTCTCAGTTGCACCATAAAGCAAACACATCGCAAAGAACACTAGGCACATATGTGATTTCACCTTTGTAATGAGTAAACACAATCATTCAAGAATTATTAACTAGTTCACATTAGTTATAGAAATTAGATGACAAGATACAGAAAAGGAAATTAGATGTCTCTGTAGTGCCCAAATGTTGACATCAGATACTATACCTTAAAAGAATAATGATATGGCAGCATCTCCACCACATCAGCAGCATCGGTCCCCATTCAAAAAGAAGTGTGCAGGGTCTGCAAATCCATCAACAGTTAAAAGTCAAAATTAACTTCCTAAAAATCTGCATCTTCAACCTAACAGAAGTCTATGATGAGTAAGGAACAGCATTCACCATACTGAACAATCAGCAGAAAAATGTAACAATATTAGCAGCTGCCCACCAGGGTTGATAAATTATAGAAAAACATAAACATACAAATATAGGAGCACGTATTAGGCTAGGCTACATACGTGAAGCACAGCATGTGCAAAGTTGATCAAACCTAATTACAAGTCTTGCATGAGGTATGTAACAATCTCTTTTTCTAAACTTTTTGATAACATACAATAAAACCAACATAGCTGTACTGTCTTAATTATCTCAAAAAAAAAAAAAGAGCTCTCTGAAAAGCTGAAAGAACCATCTTTCAAACAATCATTACTAAGGTTTGATTCATCAGTTTCATGGATGAGGTGTTCTCTACGTTCCAGATTTCCAAAGACCCACCAAAGCTTCATGTATCAAATGAATAAAAACAGATAAAACTCAGAATGGTCTCACTACTACAACTACACCAAGCCCATCATCTTCCTTATTCCCTTGAAAACAATACCAACCAACAACAACAACCACAAAAACAGCAATCTAATGAATAGCCACACAAACACTGTTAATAATGGTGCAGAAGGTGTGGAAATGTTTATTAGATTATAAGGGAATGTTTTAAAACCCTTCTCTATAACAAAACATAAATTAGCCTATTTAAGCAAACTACTCAAAGCACAATAGAAACTGATGAAGCAGAAGATAAAGGATAAAAGAGCCTCACCTACTAAATAACTTCCCTCAAAGATACTTCTCGGAACTACCACACAATTGAGCTCTAAAGCCAACAGATTACCATCCAAAACTGAACTTAACTACAAGCGAAATTGAAGCTGGCAAGGTAAAGAGAATCTTCACTAAAGATGATGATGGTGATAGTGATGATGGTACTGAGCAACACCCAGAAACCTTTTTCTCATCAAAAAAACAAATTCCTAAAATCGGGCCAAGAAAACCAATACAACACAGAGACAAAAGCCCAGAATCGATTATTAATACAAGAACAATAAGAGGCGAGAATTATGCCTTTAAACCTATAAAAACCAGACACAATAACAGCCAGAGACTCAGCCAAATAGAGACAATATCTCCACAAAAGGAAGATAATTTCACAAATAGAAAAAAAAGAGTAAAGTTCATTTAATAATTTTAAGAAAAGGGTCGACAAAGAAACAAAGAAAGAACGAGAGAGACTCGTCAACTGGCTATAAAGGTCGCACAATTAACTACTACTGATAATAATATTAATAATAATAATATCAGGTTTGTAAGTTTGTTTATTAGATTGGAATTGGTAAAGAATCCATCGGCCCTCTTGGGTGGGCATCACTGTCAGTGTGCATGACAATGTCTTTTTTTTTTCTCCACACAGTATGGTGTGCCAGTCACAGTCCTGTGACGGCCGTGATGATTGTTAATCGTCGATTAAATGACTTTATCCTTAAATATCCAAAGAGAAGTTCAAAAATATCCAACAATGGACTGGGCTGCGAATTGTGATGATTGTTAGCTCAAACACTCGTAACGCTGACCTCTCGCAGACTCTATTGAACGTTCAACTAAAATATTAGTCAAGTCAAAATAACATCCCATTAGGGTATACTTTAACTCTTTCACTATTGTACTCACCAATGCCTTCTTTCTATCTATCTTGCTCGAAGAAAAGAATGAAAATAAAGTGTGGAAGAAACTTAGGGCGTGTTTGGTTCAATTTCATTAAGGAATTCATTTTATTTTTAAATTAATTTCAAATAAAATTTATTTCCAAATGAATTTTTATTAATGAAGCGTGTTTGGTTCAAATGAATAGTTTATGAAATTCATTTGAAATAAATTATATCTTTTATTATATTGTGTTTGGTGTAAATTTATAATTTAAGTTAATTTTTAATTTTGGTTAAAAATACTCTTTTTAAATAGATTGTAATTTTTTAACTTTTTTTTTTGTTTCATATTACATAACTATAAATGTGATTATTTAAAATTCAAATTGATAATTAAATTTCTTTTTAAATATTACATAGCTTTTTCTTTTGTTTCATATTACATAGCAAAAAAAATGGAAGTTTGCACTTGCATTTTTATCAATGAGTCCAAAGTTGTTCGAAAAGAACCGATCTTCCTGTCCAAATGCTCTGATTGTCATGACTCCTGCAATTGATTCAGCAAGGTGACTTGCAACTGAGGACTTGCTTGTTCCACCAATTCGCATAAGCTCTTTTGTATAAGCAAGACAGTATCTCTTTTCATTTAAAAAAAAAAAAAAAAAAAAAGAACATAAAATATATAAAAAAGGAGATAAGAAAAAAAATAAGAAGAAAATAAAAAAATAATGAGAAGAGAGAAATTAGAAGAAAATAAAAATAAAAAATAAAGAAAAAAGAAAGTAATGATAAAAAAAAAAGAAAATAAAAAAAATGTGATGATGGAAAAAGTCAAGAGAAAATAAAAATAAAAATAAAAATAAAAAAAGAAAAAAGATGCATAGAAAAAAAGAAAAAAGATGCATAGAAAAAAATAAAAGAAAATAAAAATAAAAAAGGAAAACAAAAAAAGAGAAAAAATAAGAAAAAATAAAAATATTAGTTAGTTAAATAATATTTTTAGTTAAAAAAAACAATGTAGTAAAAAAAATATGGGGAAAGACAAATATAGAATTTGAAAATAAAAATAATAAGTAAAGGTATTTTTGACTTTATAAAAGAATAATTTTAAAATTGTGGAATTCATTTGGAAATCCTCACAATTTTTTAATGATTTAAATTAGCAATGTCCAATTCCATAAAATTAAAATATTAGAATTGGAAATGAATTCTATCAAATATTGTTTTGAACCAAACACATAAATTTGGATTTGCAAATGAATTCCACAAAATTTTGTGGAATTCATGTGAACCAAACACACCCTTAGGGTGTAACATCCATGTCCTAAGACCTGGATTACTGTACATTGATGATAATTAAGAATGAGATTACTGTAGCAAATTTAATTTGATGAATTGAAGTTAATTACTTCATACATAAGTCAATATTTGATATTGCCTAAGCTTGTAACATAAAATTGAGGTTGATAGTCAATTAACTTTATTGTTTAAAAGATAAGAACTAATGAGGACATATTATATGCATCAATATGTGGAGATATTAGTGGAAGTTATTAGGATGCAATTGAAAGAAAGAAAAGAATAAGGACTAAATGAGGAAAAAGAGGAGATAAGAAGAGAATTGGATAAGAATAAGAAGAAGAGGAAGTTGGCTGCAGAAGGAAAGAAAAGAAACGGGAAAAAGAAGAAAGGAAGAGAGGGAGAAGAAGAGAAAAAGAAAGAAGAAA
>CATIWO010454198.1:0-11226 GCA_949673435.1 Macaranga tanarius
TATTGTGTTTTATGCAAATGTTGCATGCAATTAAAAATTTTAAATTCCATATTTTCATTGTTCCTCTACACACATTTTTCTTCATTAATAGCATTTGAACAAATATTAATTTGGACTTGATTTAATATGTGATATTAAGTTGAAGGACTAAATTAATATATGCCTTTAATAGTTTTCAATATGGCCCATGAGATGGACCTAGCTTATTGAAATTATGGACTTGAGCTTGGACTTCATTTAAAGAGTTTAAATAAGCCCACATGTTCAATATGGCCCATGAGATTGACCTAACTTATTGAAATTATGGACTTATGCTTGGGCTCTATTTAAAGTGTTTAAATAAGCCCACATATTCAATATGGCCCATGAGATGGACCTAGCTCATTTATAAATGGACTTGTGCATGAGCTTCATTTAAAAGAGTTTTAAATGAGCCCATTTATTGGATAGGTATGGGTGGGCCTTCTCTAAGTGTGTAGAGAAGCCCATGTGCCCATAGCCTTAGCCCATATCCATTAAGTGTTAATGGATGTCAAGGCTAAGGTTATCCAAGTTTCTAAATACCTCCCACTCACCATAAAGCTAAGCCATGCATGTAGCTTGAGTGTGAGACACTCAAGCTATAGCATTGCATGTGACTTTAGTGTCTCACACTCAAGTTGTTACTAATAAAATAATGTTGGCTTTATTTGAGTTAGTGGAGAGTGTAGAGACAACTCTCTCACTCCTTATGCATGTGAATTGAGTGTGAGACACTCAACATAAAAACTATTATCATATTAGCTTTATTGATATAGTTAGTGGAGTTTAGTAGAGAGAGTCAAGTGATAGCTTCATTTTGCACAAGTTAGAGAGTTTTTGATATCAAACAAAAGAGAGAAAAGGATTGAGAGAGTCTTCTTCCTTCTTTTTCTTCAAGTGTAGAGAATTCAAATATACACAAGGGTTGTATGCTTTCTACTAAAATTCATTGGTGTACAAGAGTTGTACAACTTCAAGTTCATCATCCATTAGAGGATGCTTCCTTGTTCCATACATCCAAGCTTGAAGGGTTCTTGCAAGCACCTTGGGTCAAAGAGGAGAGCCTTGTGAATCGAGCTTCACCATCCTTAGAGGTCTTCATTGTGCAATCCGTGTGTATCAAGCTAGAGGCTTCACATTTGGGGAGCTTGGAGCTTGTAGATCAATATCAACCGAAGCTTGTCAAGCGTGCTACCAATTTGGAGTTTTGTAAGTGTTACCAAACCCTTAGTTGTTAGGTCTTGTGTTGAGAATGCATGACTTGGTTATTTGTTAATGTCTTATGTTGTCTTTGATGCATGTTTAGCTATGTATTTGCTATGTGATATGATCTATAGGCATGGATGTGTTTCATGTTTGCTGAAAATGTTGCATGCAATAAAAAATTTTAAAATTCCGCACTTTTGGTTATTACATGATCGCACATTCCTTCACATTTAAGGGCTGCATGATTAGGACATGGTATGGATTCATTATTCTAATAGATTTTAAATGGAATTTGTGTATTAGGTGCTAAAAAAGTCTAAGAGGCAATAGGTACAAAGTGAGGGCTGTTTGCAGTAGATTTTATGTGTATAAGGCTGTTTTGGTAAGTAGATGTTCAAGCCTTTCAAATTCTTTTTATAGCTCAATCAAATATAATATTTTGGTTAAGTAAATTGCATTTAAGTGTGTGCAATGAGTTTAATTTTTTTAATTGGGAGGATGTTTTATGGGGCTGGTTAGAGGTGGTGATAGTTATTGACAGATTATTGTTTTAAATCCTGGTAAAGTTGCTCCGGTTTTTATTGATTATATAGAGCTATAAACATCCAAATTCCACATGATTTGAAACTAGAGAAACTTTATAATGTTCCCTAAAACTTTATAGTTTTGATCAGAAGCTAATTTCTTCATTTAGATAGTCAATTAAGAGAAAACTTTTTAATGCTCAGTCTGAAGAGACAGTTTGAGCATACTATGTTAAAATTTCAATGTCTTCTTCTTCAGAGTTCTGATTGAGGTGGTTCCAATTGGAAATGAAAGTAGATTGATAGAAACATATCTAAAAATGATTATACTTATAATATATCCCTATTTTTTTCAGTATGGTTTTGAAGTTGACAGTAATGATCTGCCTAAACAGGGGATATGCTGCCCTATTTTTATTTCTTATATCTTTGACATAAAAACATGCAATTAGGATTTCAAATGCAGAGTTAAGTGTCATAGGATAGCATTTAGCATTATTTTATGGTTTTTTTATAATTTATATATTATGTTTAGGTGCTAAATTGGATGATACAATGGTAATAATGAGTAGGCAGCATGTGTAATCATAGTTGCTACTTTGGAGGCTCTTTTGTGTAAGTTGAAAACAAGCCTTTTAAAAATTACTTTTATACCTTATAAAAGTTGATTCTACTTGTATTTAATAATTTTGGAAATGATTAAGAAGTGATGATTTTATTATGTTTGTAATGTTAGTTGAGTGTTAGTATGAATAATGGTTGGAATGACTTATGTTGATAAATCCTGTAGTTTTAGTTGGATTGATAAATTCTTGAGGTGGATTTTTATTTGTAAGAAAATAAAGATTTGTAATGTTATATGCTAAATTAAATGTTTCTGCTTACAATTAGAGTTGTGAAACAAATTGAGTGTTATTTATTTTTAAAGTTGATTATGATTCTACAATGGATTTTATATAATTATTTTTTGCTTGCTTTTCTACTTACTGAGTATTTTTGTATTCACTATTTTTTTTAATAAATTTTTTTAGTTGACAGATGCTAGAAGTCTTGTGAGGTTGGACTTGAAGTTCAATCCACAGTTGGCCAATAATTATAGTCTATTATTATTTTATTGTAGCAACATATTATTTAAATGCAAGTAATAAATTGTAAATTTAATTAGTATGAGCAGCTTCATATTTGATCAACTAGTATTATTTCATAAATTCAAATTTGATTTATATAATGAGTTTAATAGTTAGGATGATTATACTAGTCCATCTCGTGCTGGGTTAGGTGGGGTATGACATTTTGGTATCAGAGCTTTGGTTTGATGATCCTGCAGACATTGTTGAGTTGTTATTAATGCTTGTATGCTCATAAGGTGCTAATTTAATTATGTTCCAGAGTTTATCACCTATGTGGAAAGGTGATAGAGTATAGGTTAAGACCAAAGCTCGTGAGTTTGGGATTTTTGTACATGTTGGCCAACCAAGTCGTCTTTTTGCAATCATCTCAAATGAGAATGTATTGATGAGGTTATAGATGTAAATTATAAAGTAATTTTGGAATTCATTTTTTTTTCTAAAAAGACGTGATTTACTTGTTTGTGTTATTTACAATATTAAATTTTGAGTTAATTTGAATTGATAAGTGAGAAGTTTAATGATTATGTACTGTTACTCGTAAAATGAATTGAGAAATGTTCAAATTGAATTGTTTTGTGCTAAAATTTCATTTGATAAAGGAATATAATTTGGTTAATCGGTGTAAATGATATTCTGACAAGTTAATTGATATTGTTTTAAATTGGATGAGAAAATGTTTGTAGGACAGATTCCTTACATATAATTACTGATATTATATAAATATATATATAGAGTGTTTTGTTAAATATTACTTAATCGAAATGATAGTCATCAAATATTGATACACAAATTGAGTTTATATTTATATAGTAGTACATTGAACAAAGTTGGTTATAAAATACAAACAATGCTTGTGACATAAGTTGTGTTTGATTTATTTTACCATTGTAAGTGTATGCATTGTAATAAGAGATACATTGAAAATTGATTACTAATTTATGTTTGAAAAAGTGAATTGTTATGATAATACATGGGTTTAGTAAATTGAGATGACTTTTATGATTTATAGCACTTTAAATTTTATGGTCAAAATAAGGCGAATTAGTATTATGTGTTGCTAAATTGATAGTAATATTGGAAAGATAATTTTATAAGAATGTGAAATGATAATATGTAATCTATTTGTATGAATTAGTTAATAATGAAAATAATATTGTAGAGAATGTACGCTAAGCTGTATGTGAATAATAAATTGAATTGGAAACCAATAATTGATTTGAAAATGTTTATTGATACACTGAGACAATAAGATGGGCATATGATATACCGAGAAACGTAAATATTAATAAAAGTTAAGGAAAATATGATGTCTTCCATGCCATTGCTTTGAATTCATTAATGAAAAACTTATTTTTATGAGATTTGATTTGTATAAAAGAAAATATTCAGTTAAATTATTAAGTTTTTAAAGTCAATTTGAAGGCTACTATAAATGAAACTTAAGAAATTTTAAGAATATTTTGATTTAATTGGAAAGAGAAATGTTTTGGTGCAACCTTCAAATTTGGTTTAAATGAAAAGAGATGATTTGAGAAGTGAAAAAAAAAAGAAATTTCTTAAAAAGTATCAAAGTAATTTTGAAACATGGTATGACAAACCCATTATTTAAAGTATATAATATAAAGGATGCAAGTGTCTGGACCAGTTAGGGACCATGAAATTTAGGAATGCATTTTTCATACATTCACTCATCATATTGCATCATTAATCATACATGCATACATGTGGAACATAATGCATTAGAAAAAAATTTGGGCATGATACGAGTATCTGAAGTACATTGATTTATGATTTATCCTATGATATACTTTCCCTGTGATGTGGTAATTAAGAGGTGCTGAGTTAGTAATATGCACCTGGCATCATATGCTGAGATAGTAATATGCACATGGGCGTTATTTGTTTTTGTAGTGTCAATATGACATACGGCAGAGTCCTGATCAATGGTCGGTGAAGGGAGAAGGGTTGGACCTTGCTAATGGAGTAGAAGGGTTAGCTTTCAGGTGGCCTCGAAAGGGGTTGTAAATTAGTGTTGTGTTCCTGATTATAGCCTAGGGTTTTGATGAATTATCAAAGGGATGTATATCACAATTATGATTTAATTTTGGTATAATTTTGACTATGATTTTAAAATTGTTATATACTATTAATTTTACATGGTTTAAATGACGATTTCCATAATTCTTTTTGAAATCAATTTGAATACCTAGTATTGATTTCGCAATTATCAATTGAAATGATATAACATTAAGTGCATATGGCACTAAGAGTTAGAAATTCCATGTCAGGGGCATGGCAGGGTTAGTAGATGTGTATAGTCGATGCCTAGGGCCGAATGCACACACTACCTTGTAAGTGTGAATCCATGTCTGAGACATGGTTGGTAAGTGTGTTTAGCCGTTGTCTGGGGCCGAGTACACATTATACCATATAGATGTAGGGTAGGTACATGTATATAGTCATTGCTAAGGGCCGGGTACACATGTTACCTTATAGAATTATAGTTAAGTTAGTATGTATAGCCATTTCCTAGGGCCGGATATACATGCTACTTTACATATGTACATGGTAAATGTGTATAGTCGATGCCTAGGGCCGATACATATGTTACTATATAGTTGTGAGTTGGTAAATGTGCATAGCCAATGTCTGGGGCCAGATGCACATGTTACCTTATAAGTTTAAGTTGGTAAGTTTGTATAGTCATTGCTAGAGGCCAAGTACACATTACCTTATAAACATAAGCGAGTAATATGCATAGCTGTTTCCAGAGGCTGGGTGCATATTTTACCATATAAATGTAAGATTATATCCGAGATATGTGTATAGTTGTTGCTTGGGGCCAGATACATATATCAATTTAAATTAACATTTAGGTTATTATTGGCTTAACTGTTGATCACACTTAAGCAGCATTACAGTTGTCTTTTATATACTGATTTATTTCACTTGAAGTTCAGTATGGTGTTGAATCACATTTTGGTTAATTCAATGATTAGTCTTATTTGCATATAAAATTTCAAGTGAAACTAATTTTACTACTATTTGTGCTAATAAAGTGATTGTGTAATGATAGTTTGAGAATATGTTATAATTTTGATGGGTTGGATAAAAGATTAGTTAGTAATTAAGATGTTATAATGATATGCAAGCGTGGCAAGATGAATTCTTTAAATTATAGCATTAGTGTTAGTTTGCATGCTTAGTGTGCAGAATTTTAGGGATGAAATTCTTTAAGGTGGGGAGAATTGTAACACCCGTACCCTCAAGCATACATTGGATATTATATATATATATAAGTTAGGGTTTAGAATCAAGTCGAGGTTAGTACTTGATTAAGGACCAAAAATTTTCAAATTTTGATGACACTCAAAATAAGCTAAATTGTGAGAAAATAAAGAACATGAAGTTGAATTGAAGTAAAGGATATGGAATTAAAATATCAAGAAATATATGGACTCATTTGAAATGAATTTGTGGCTTGAAATGAAACAATTGGAATCTTGAGGGTTAATAGGTAACAAAATCAATTCATTAAGGGCCAAAAGGGATATTTTTTATTTTAGCCTATCCTAAAATGAGTCTAGAATGATCTTGCCTTGGATATTTCCAGTTCTTGAAGTAGGAATGAGAGGAAAACATACCAAATATATACTTAGGTTAAAAATAAAAAAGAGAGAGATTTCAGAGAATTACTCAATTCTTTAAGTGGAGCTAATTTTTGCAAGCTGAATTCAAAGGTTTAAAACCATTTCAGGCTATTAATTATTATCTTTAAAGCATCTAGAGGATAATTTGGTAAGTATTCTAAGAGTTCTTATTGATTTGAGTTAGGGTTTGTAAACTGTCATTTCGGGTGTGATTTTCTTGGTTCATTAGTCTTTGTGTTTTAACCATATCTTGAGCTAAAGAGCTCTAAATTGAGCATGGTTTGATTCAATACAAACTTTAAAGAGTCATCTATAACTTTTTAACTTTTTGGTTTAGTTGATTTAGCCTCTAACATGCTCTAATAGGGCTTGATATTTTATTGCTTATCCTGCCAGCATTGTCTGACCTGTTTGTGTTCAGGTAGTTATAACTCAATTTGTAGTTATTCAATTAAAGCAAGGATTTTTCCTACATAAACTACATTCATATATCTAGAAGTATGTAAAATTTTATTTTAATATTCCTATAGAATAATTCCCAGTAATTTTTCAACCTTTGGTATGGAACCTGCCCGATTTGAACAACAAACCAGATTTGTAGAATTAAGACTAATCGCATAGCTTACATATCATATAAAGGCCGCATGATTAAGACATGGTGTGGATTTATTATTTTGATAGATTTTAAATGGAGTTTGTGTATTAGGTGCTAAAAAAGGTTAAGAGGCAACATGTGCAAAGTGAGGGTTATTTTCAGTAGATTTTGTGTGTATAAGGCTGTTTTGGTAAGTAGATATTCAAGCCTTTCAAATCCTTTTTATAGCTCAATTAAACATTATATTTTAGTTAAGTAAATTGAGTTTAAGTGTGTGCAATGAGTTTAATTTTTTTTTTATTGGGAGGATGTTTTATAAGGTTGGTTAGAGGTGGTGATAGTTATTAACAGATTGCTGTTTTAAATCCTAGGTAAAGTTGCTCCGGTTTTTATTGATTATCTAGAGCTATAAAAATCCAAATTCCACATGATTTAAAGCTAGAGAAACTTTGTAACGTTTCCTAAAACTTTATAGTTTTGATGAGAAGCTAATTTCTTCATTTAAATAGTCAATAAAGAGAAAACTTTTCAATGCTCTGTTTGTAGAGACAGTTTGAGCATATTGTGTTAAAATTTCAATATCTTTTTCTTTAGAGATCTGATTGAGGTGGTTCTAATTGGAAATGAAAGTAGATTTATAGAGGCATAAATATAAAACAGATTATACTTATAATACATACCTATTTTTCCTAGTATAATTTTAAAGTTGACAGTAATGATCTGCCTAAACAGGGGATATGCTGCCCTATTTTTATTTCATATATCTTTGACATAAAAACATCAATTAGGAGTTCAAATGCAGAGTTAAGTGTCATAGGATAGCATTTAGTATGATTGTGGTTTGTTTATAATTTATATGTTATGTTTAGGTGCGAAATTGGATGATACAATGGTGATAATGAGTAGGCAGCATGTGTAATCATAGTTGTTACTTTGGAGGCCCTTTTATGTAAATAGATAACAAGCCTTTCAAAAATTACTTTTATACCTTATAAAAGTTGATTATACTTGTATTTAATGATTTTGGAAATAATTGATAAGTGATGATTTTGTTATGTTTGTAATGTTAGATGAGTGTTAGTACGAATAATGGTTGGAATGACTTGTGTTGATAAATCTTGTAGTTTTAGTTGGATTGATAAATTCTTGAGGTAGATTTTTATTTATAAGAAAATAAAGATTTGTAATGTTATACTGTAAATTAAATGTTCCTGATTACGATTAGAGTTGTGAAACAAATTGAGTGTTATTTATTTTGAAAGTTGATTATGATTCTACATTGGATTTTATATAATTATTTTCTACTTGCTTTTCTACTTACTGAGTATTTTTTTACTCACTATTTTTTTAATAAATTTTTTTAGTTAACATATGCTAGAAGCCTTGTTAGGTTGGACTTGAAGTTCAATCTATAGTTGGCCAACAGTTATAGTCTATTATTATTTTATTGTAGCAACATATTATTTAAATGTAAGTAATAAATTGTAAATTTAATTAGCATGAGCAGTTTCATATTTGATCAACTAGTATTATTTAATAAATTCAAATTTGATTTATATAGTGAGTTTAATAGTTAGGATGATTATACTAATATCTCCCGTGCTGGGTTAGGTGGGGTGTGACAAAAATTACGTCGCAATTTTTTAGGAAAAAATTTTAATTTACATTATAGCAACGGAATAAAATCTGTTTCTAAATGGAAATAGAAATTCTGTCGCTGAAAGCTTAAAGATAGAAACGGATTCGAGTTCCATTGCTATTTAGCTACGAAATTATTCCGTAGCTAATGAGAAGCAGAACTATTATGTCGCTAAATCTCACTCTATTTTTTAGCACCAATATTACCACAATAAATTAGCGATGGAATATTCATCCGTTTCAATTTCTATCGCTAATTCCCTTTCAAATTTCGTCGCTACTTTCCCGCCATATACTCTCGCCAACATTTAGCAACAGATTTGATTTCTATTTCTAAAATCTTGTAGCAATATTAGATTTCCATTTCAAATGCATCGTAATTCTGTTTTAACTTTTTGAAATGGAAATTTCTATTTCTATTTTCTGTTTTAATATCATTATTTTCTTGTAGTGCTATCTTATTTCATTTTCTTTTGTTATTTATTAAAGTGCCTATTGATTCTCTATTTAAGTAAATCTTGGGTTATGTTTTGCGAATCGTTTGCATATGTGTAGATTTTTATCTAGTTATCCTCATTAATAAGCATTTTTAGGTTTGGTGTTGTTTAGATTTCATATCTTTGAAATTTAGTGTCTCTAATTATGAATTGAGTAATATGTTATTTAATGTTTATGTTTAGGTTGTGTTTCTTACTTGGGGACAAGAAAGGTTTAAGTGTGGGGGAATTTATTGTGTGTTATTTTAGTGTGGTTTTTGGATGTTTAAATTATGATTCTTAGTGAAATTTTATTAGTCTTAGAGTTAAAATTATTTATTATATAGTTATAAATGCCATTTTCTTAATTTTTCTCCTTATATGTGCACTTTTAGCTTGCAGGGGTATTTTGGTAATTTTGACAGGCATGAGAAGCTGAAATTCAAGAAGGGGGTAGAAGCGGTAGCACCTCAATGCCCTTTAGGAGCGTTTCAGCACCTTCAAGGCTGTTGATGTTGATTTGGGTAGAATCAGTGGTGCTGAGGCTCCAGACTTGAGCGCAACAGTGCCGCGTGGGAATTTTGACTTTTAGGGCAATTTTTTCTTCATTTTTAGCTGAAATTTTAGAGGACCAAAAGACCAATTATCATCATAATTTAAGAGGACTATAAAAGGGAGAAGAAATATGAATAAAATAATTCGGGAGACTATAAACAAGTCAAACGTGGTAATCAAGCGCTCAACAAGGATGGAAGATTAAAGATTGCTTCCAACAATTTTTTCTTTAATTCTTTCTCTATCTTTTGTATTCCAGATTTGATTTATTTGTGATGTTAGACTTTTTAATCATAAGTAACTAATTTGTTTTAGGGTTTGATTTTGGAGTAACTAGTTAGATTTATTGGGATTTTTATTTGTCTATTAATGAATTGATTTTTAATCAATTTTATAAGTAGTGGTCAATATTTTGTATTCAATTAAGGGCCCAATTGATTACATGTTTATAGGTTGAGTAATCTATTAACTTCTAACTCATAGAATTTAGACCATTTGACCACGAAAGTAGGCGAATCCTACGGGGAGTACTAAATTATTAAAGAACTTAGTGAGTTTTGATTAACTACTAACCATGAAAATAGGTTAGTAATTAATCTCGGCATGCTTAAATGAGCTCAAAAGAGACTTCAAGTATTTTAGAACAATTTACCCTTGACTATGTTAGTAATTTAATAGTTGAATTTAATTCTGTAATTCAGGTCCTAACTAGTGAAACAAACCCAAACTCTAGCGTTTTTTATTATTGTTTTTAAGTTGTTTGGTTTAAGTTAGTTGTTTAGATATTAGCTTTAATAATTTATTTTATTTTAAATTGAATTTGCTAGCTCAAAAAAACTATAAATAGTTAGTACTTAGTAGGCCAATTCTCGTGGGAACGATACTCACTTATCACTTTACTACTTATCATGATCTGTACACTTGTAGAGTTGTGCTAACAAGTTTTTGGTGCCGTTGTCGGGGATTGGTGCTACTAATATTAACACATTTTAAATTTTCGTTACACTAAAGATTTATTTAGGGCTGAGCACGGGGTCTTGAAGAACCCGAACTGTTCCGAAAAACCGAACCAAAAATCTCCGTTGACCGTTTGACTTTCTTCGAACCGAACTGTCCCAAAATTTTTTATTGAGACGAGTTCGGAGATTTTAAATTCTCCGAACCGAGAACCGTCCCGAACTGCTCTAAATTGTATCGAGTTGAAGAACCGATAATTTAATAGAATTAGAGAGAGTGTGTGTGTGTACATATATATATAGTTTCAATTTTTATATTCATTTTATTAATATTAAACCTACTAATTTAACATTTAATCTAAAATAATAAATATCAATTTAATTATTTGAAATAAAAAATTTCAATCATTAATTAAATTATTTTTAAATCACAATAAAATAAATATTAAATTAGTAAATAGCATTTCAAAATATT
>CATIWO010454287.1:0-19006 GCA_949673435.1 Macaranga tanarius
CCATTTTAGAAAACTCAGGATTTGCAATATGTTGATTGAACCATTGATTGAATTGTTAGAGAAGAATTGAGTGAAACAATCCCCTACCTCCTTACTATCCTTGTTATTTTTAGTTTAGTAGTTTAGTTTCTTTAGTCTAGAATTTAAATAATCTTGCCTTAGGATTACATTTTAATTGTAGCTTTAAACAAGAATTCGATAGGATCGAGTGGTGATTAGGCTATGCAATCCTCGTGGGATCGACAACTCTACTTACTCTATATTAGTTGTAAACTCCGTGCACTTGCAGAAATCACCAACAATATGTAAAAAAGTAAAATTTACCTAGACCATCAGTGAGATTGAAATCAAGATCATGAGTGTGATGATGATTATAGTAATTATTACTAAATCCATAAAGCTTCATATCTTCCTCCTCCGCCAGTTCCTCTGGAAGCATGGAATGAATCCGGTCACCATCATGATGGTGGTGATAGTGGTGGTGGTGATGGTGTCCATGAGAATGATGATGGGCGGGCGATGTTCACAATCCCTCACCAACAGCAGCAGCAGAGCACAGATGGGTAAAAAATAGTAAAAATAAAAAAAAGGGACAGATAACATTTCTCTTAGTTTCCATGGGTTACAAATAGAAACAACTATTTCTTAAGTCCAAAAAGAAAAAAAGTAGAGGTTATGGAGTAGAAATTAGAGTTAAGAAGGGCAACGCTCCTTGTAAAAGGAAAACGGGATGTTGGGGTTGAGCAAAAGGAAAAGGCACACGGGCAGTGAGCTGAAGAAAGAAGAACGCAGCTGAAGGAAGAGGAGGCATGCATGTAATATTTTTTGAAAAAAAGGGGCACACGTGTAACTAATAAAAATAGTGGATATTTTTATTATTGAGGTATATTTTTAGGATAAATATGTTAATAGCCCAACTAAATAACCTGTTTTTGACCTTTTATGGCCTATGTGAATTCGGAGATAGGTACATCTTTTACCATTTAAATACAAAATGAAGCAAGTGCAAGTCACACACACAAAATGTAGAGTGAAGAGAATTTTGTAAATTTAATAATACTTAAATCCATATTATCGTTTAACTAATTTAGTAAAAATATATTTTTTATTAGGAAAAAGTATAAAAAAATATCTTATAGTTAGATCTTTTTATTTAAAGGTATAATGATTTTTTCTTAATATTTAAGGGTATATGATTTTCATATTACTTGCATTTTAGTATCCTACTTATTAATATTGTTAAAAATATTTGATGCAATGTTAAAATAATATGAATATTTAATAGTAAAATTATTTGCTAAACAATATAACATTCAATTAACTATAATAATATAATTGTAATTTATTTAAAATAAAAAATAAAATCTTAAAACAAATTTAAAAAATATTCAAATTGTTATATTAATACTAAATTATTTATAAAACATTCTTATCATTATAAGTTAATTTTATATTAATATTTTATTTTAAAATAATGATAATATTAGTAGATAAAATATTAAAGTATTTAAAAAATGAATTCATGAACCTCTAAATAAAAAAAAAAAACCATAAATTTTTAAATAAAAATACAACTAACCATAAAATGCTTTTTTTACACTTATCCCTTTTCATTATCTCATTCTCCTCCTTTGGATCTTCTATCTTGAATACAATCACATGCTTTCCTCCCACTTCTTTCTTTTTACTTAATATTGGTAGAAAATTGGATTAGCAGCTATAACTCCAGTCACCTTTGATTTCTCTATTTCATTGTCTTTATTTGTTTTCAATTCTATGTTTGTTCTTCCCACCATTGCTTCTTGATTTTCTTGCTAGAATATTCTCCTTTTAATGTTTTCAATCTATGCATTTTTCTAGGTCCTTCATGTTCTACGAGCTTGGTTTGGGGTGCATAGAATAGCTTAATAAATTGGTTAGTGATTGTATAAAAATTAAGGATAAGTATAATAAATACGGTTTAAGTGTTTCAATATTAAAGGTCCGTGGTATTTTTTGTGTTAATGAAAAAAAAATAAAAATAATTTTTTTTATATTTTTATTTTGAAAAATTTAAACACTATGCACAATGCACTATTGCTAAATTTATGTTAAAATTATGAAAACTTGATTAAAATTAAAAATTAAATTTTTTGAATGTCGTAAAAGAGAAATCATGAGTTAAGTTGTAATAAATTTTGTCACTTAAGTGCTATTAATTTCTAATCACAGGATATTAAAGTGTTAAAAAAACATAAGGTTTCAAAGTTAGAGCGTTTAAATTACTGAGTACTTATTTGCACTTATTCTTAAAAATTAAATTTAATTCTATTGCAAAATATGTGAATGATTATCAAATTTTATATATTATTATAATTTAATTTCAGAATTTTAATAAATATTTATAATTATTTAATTTTAAATTATATTTATAAAAAAACCTTAATATTTTTAATTACATATCATATACAACGTTTTCATCACGAAAAATTTTAGATCATCCAACACCTCAGCCTCCACCTAAAAAAATGAGTTATTGGAAACACCACAATTAAAATTTGTCATTATGGCAAACCCAAATGTCAAACTCTTGTCCCCAGTTTGTTTAAGTCGTCAGGTACAAAAAATATGCCTTAAGATCAATTCCAGGTCCAAAGCTCCCATCATCACGTCGTCAGTAGCAGGGGAAATCTAATAGCCCAATGCCTAATCATGCCTCTCATATCAGAAGTTCCATTTCCTTGAAAGTTATCCCCAACCGGCATTTTGTGCACACCCCTCGGCCAGTCATGCAATGCATCATTCATTGCAGTGCCACAAATCTCCGGTAGATTATGACAAAACCCTACAGCTAAAACATCCTAAGACATGCCCATCTGTCTTAGTACTCAATCACCAAAATAAAAGAAAAAAATCTTGCGCAGTCCAAGTAAATACACATCATCAACTTAGTCCTTGCTCTTTGTCACGACTCAAATCATACCCGTGACACCTTTAAATGATTATGACATCCAAATGATAAAACCACTCTATCCAAGCCTTAGTGGAGCTCTATACCACTTACTTTGCACATGATGCATACTCGGTCAACTCATCAAATAGGTGAACACTTCAAATGTGCAAATGATCCATAAACCATATTTGCAACATGAAGGGACAAGTAATCCATGATCTCCCATGTCCTTAAAAGATGTCCAAGCTCCATCTGTCTCACCAACTCGGCTAATTAAATCTCACCCCAACTTTTGTCTCTCCCAAGCAAATACCATGAAATAAGACTAATTGCCAAGGTCTTAAGCCTCTGGACAAATAAGGCCTAGACCCAATAGTTTAGGTTGAACGGTGATTTGATGGAACCTATTTGAGTGATATTTTACACCAATAGATATTAGTATAAATTTTATCTCCTCCTCTTTCACTAACACCACCAAATAACATATTGTGATTCTGTAGGATACTAACAAAATACAATTAGCTAGCCATGTTAGTACTCCGTCCTAACACATCCCTAAATTTGTTGAAGTAGCTCATCTTCGGAGTAGGATTTACTAAATTGTCGTTCATATTGCTGCCTAAGATAGTACTAAACTCTTCAAATTAATTGGGTCAAAACTCCTCCATATATAGCATCCTCGAACACATGATCATCAACATCCCAAATTCTTATATGCGCATGCGGGAAATCCTAATCAATTTTCACTTCCCTTAAGTCAAGTAAGGAAGTAATCCCAAAAGGCTTGAAGGTTATCCAGTCAACATTACTGAACTTGGAACACCATTGTTTCAATAATGAGTCAACCTAGCGAGAATGAATTGCTTCAAATTTTTATTGTCATTTTTGTACTTTTTTGGAAGGTAAATTACCATAAAAAAAAAATCAAAACTACAAATATAAGTAAAATCAACATAGAATTATTGGAGGATGCTGCGAAGAGGAAAAAGCCAATAACGAAATTGCAAGGATTTTTAGAGGTTGCCAAAAAGATGATTTTGTCCAGGAGAAAACTTATGAAAGAGAACAGCTAATTTAGCCGGCGAAGATGGTTTCTTAGAGGATTATTGTGTTTGTCATATTCCTTTAATTAACCAAGTCTTTACAACCCTATTTGGTCAATGTTTATTCATGGAAGAATTGTATATGGATGTCACTTTGAAAGTTGAAATCATTTTGAAATTCACGTAAGCTTTGAATCTCTCCAATCTTATTTTATAATACTAGATTACAAATTGTATATGGAGAAGGTTTAATTTGAAAAACTTTAATTCAAATTGAATTCATATCATTCCAAATATAAATATTAATAATATTAATAACAAAAGAAATATAATATTTATTTCATTAAATATACTTGCCATCTTAATTAGAGCACATATTTATGAAGGAATGTGTCATATCTTTGATTCAGTGTGTGTTTTGTACAATTTAAAAAAGAGCACATATAATTAAATAAATTGTATTTTATATTAGTGATAATTGTAATTATATAAGTAAAATTAAGTTGAAATTATGAAAATGAAAAAAATTGCAAAAATTATTTTATTTTTTCCAACATTGGTCCTTAATTTATTATATTTTTTCTGAAAATTTCTTTGAAAGCCATACACAGTTTTTCCACAAAATATACAACCATCAAGTTGCAGAGCTATAGAACCTGACTGTTTTATTTTAACTTATGTATGGTGGTAAGGTCAAAAGCCTTATAAAGAACTCTAAAAAAACCCATAAAAAATCAAAATAAAAACGAACATGGAAAGACAATAAAAGTAACACCACCTTAGTTTTTATTTATTAAATTATTCTTTAGTAAATTTTGATATCTAAGTTTATTTTATCAATTGGTGATCCAATAAAATATGAATTATGCAACGGAGGTAATCATTTTCTTAGTATATGCAGTATAAAAAATGAAGAGCCTGACGTTTAACCTAATTAACACTTACATTTATCTCGTTATAAAATTGAACTTTTGCCTCCAATTTTTATTTCCTTTTAACATTTAAGAACTTTTATTAGGGTTACACTTTTTTTCCGTTAAGTTCTATATAAAATGACTAAAATACCCTTCCAAACAATAAAACACTATAATTAACTATAAAATACTAGTGAAGTAGTTCATTTTTTAATTTTTTTGACCAAATTGGTTCATTTTTTAATGAACTATATCATTAGTAAGTGAAAAATATATGCATTTAATGTCATTAAATATAAAATACTAAAATATCTTAGTGTTTTATAGTTAATTATAGTAAAAATACTATTTAAAAGGGGTATTTTAGTCTTTTTATATACTACGTAATTGAAAAAATGACATAATCCTAACGGAAATTTTTAAATATTAACAGAATAAAAACTGAGGGAGGTAAATATTCGATTTTCAAATAAGAGGGAAATATGTATAAATTATTTCCATCATCATGGAGAAAAATGTAATTTACACTTTTAATGATAATTTTTAATGAACATTAACAATTTTTTAACTCTATAATATTTTATCAAGTTATCCATTAAGTGCCTCTTATATTATGTTATATATCTTTATAAAAGTTTTATATTAATGATCTTATTAAAACATAATCCAGTTATATGATATACAAGTTAAAATTAATAACAATTACATTTAATTTTTGATAAAATATTATTTGAATAATAAGTGTTTTAAATAACATTTTTAATCGTTTTAGACTTCATGTCAACGTACTAAAATAATAAATCGATAAAGTTATAAGATAATAAATTATAAAAAAAAATCTTTTATATCAATATAAAACTATATACGATTATTACATATTTTCAAATAAAAGTCAAGTGTTATTTTTTATTAAATTTAATATGTTGTATACTTTTATTTATTTAAATAGAATTTGCTTAACTAAATGTGCGTAAATAAAATAGTGTAATTTATTAAATAATGTATAAAATATATGAAAATAATAAATGTATATATAAAATTTATTTAATAAAAAAATAAACTTTATAAAAAATATATGTTACACATTTAGTAATTTTTATAATCAATAATTTATTAATTTATTAATTAATTAATTATAATTTTCATTTCAAAATTATTAATTTATAAAGGTTTCTCTTTATGTTGTTTTCCTATTACATATTCATGTAATGATGTAAAAAAAAAAATTTGAATAATCATTGTGCAGGGTGCAAATTAAAAATATTAATAAAAAATCAAATAATTAAAATAATGGAGGGATTGGATGAAGTAACTCTATAAACCTCTAAAATTTGACACCCATCATCCAGCTGCTCTACCTTGCAAAGCCTCTTCACCAATTCTGTTCTTCTACACCATGCAAACTCAGTCATGGATTGTAGTGATTGTCATTTGCATAACTTTGATGCAAAAATGCACAGCAGTGGGATCATCTTCCAAAGAGGATGATAGAATAGTGAGTTTGCCAGGACAACCACAAGGAAGTTTCCGGCAATATTCGGGATACATTACAGTAGATGAAAAACAACAGAGAGCTCTTTTCTATTACTTTGTCGAAGCAGAAACTGATCCTGCTTCAAAGCCTCTCGTTCTCTGGTTAAATGGAGGTAATGTCCCCTGCCTCTAGAAACACATCAATTTTCTTTTTTTTACTTTGTTTAGTAATTGTCTGATGGGAATTTTCTTTTGCAGGTCCTGGTTGTTCTTCTCTAGGAGCAGGAGCTTTCTCTGAGCATGGGCCCTTCAAACCAAGTGGTGGAAAGAATTTGATCATAAATGAATATAGCTGGAATAAAGGTGCCTTCTAGTAACTAATTATATTATACTTTATAATATGTGAATGTTATAAAGCATATTAATAGCTAAATTATGTTGCAGAAGCAAACATGCTGTACTTGGAAGCACCAGCAGGAGTTGGTTTCTCTTATTCTGGCAACACATCTTTTTATCACTCCGTGAATGATACTGTCACAGGTTAAAATACTTATTTGTTTTAAACGCTTCATATGGTTACATGTTGATCTGATTAGCACAATATTTCATTTGATGAAATAGTTAATTTGGATTCTTTAACCCAAACTGATGATGCATGGGATTTTGCTTTTCTTTAGCACAAGACAACCTCATATTCCTACAACAGTGGTTTGTCAAGTTCCCTGAGTACGTCGACAGAGGTTTCTTTATCACCGGGGAGAGCTATGCAGGTACATTGTCTGACAAATTTATAGTTCGCCAGAAGATATTTGGAATATGACTCAACTCCATTGCAGGTCACTACGTCCCACAACTTGCAGAGCTCATTGTTCAGTCAGGATTAAAATTGAAGTTAAAGGGCATAGCTGTGAGTACAATTTTGATGCGTACACACACACGAGGAAAAGAGAAAGGAAGAATTCTGATAATGCCTGTCTTTGCTCACTACTTATACAGTTCCTGATGATGTTTTTTGTTTTTGACATTTTCAGATAGGAAACCCTCTCTTGGAGTTCAATACAGACTTTAACTCGAGGGGTGAATTCTACTGGTCTCATGGCTTGATATCAGATTCTACTTATGAACTTGTCAATTCAGTCTGTAACATTTCACAGCTGATGAGAGACTACTACATGATAGGCTCTTTTTCACCTGCTTGTCAAGATGTAGATGATCAACTTTCAAGAGAAATTCCTGGTGCAATTGATGGATATGATGTCACTTCTGATGTTTGTCCATCATATTTCCAAGCACTATTCAAATCACCAAGTCATCCCTTGATATCAAAGTTTCAACTTTCATCATTTGGTCAATCACTTCAACCAAGTTCTGATCAATCTGTAAGCTCTTTGCTTCTACAGCCGACTAGTTCTGCAACCTCCGCTAACTTATTAATGAAGTCATTCACTGTTGCCATTTGCTTCTATCATTACAGGAAGCTTCACAGAATATAGATCTTTGCGTACAAGAAAAGACTTTTGAATACTTGAACAACAAAGATGTGCAAGATGCTCTTCATGCCAAGCTCTTAGGAGTCTCCAACTGGACAATCTGCAGCAGGTGATTACTAATTCTGCTCTTACAACTTCGTACACAGCCTTATCTTACTTCCAATTCTTATTGGCCGAAATCCTTGTACAATCATATGCATTACTCAAACAATCTCGTCCTACTGAATCACCATTTATATATAGCTAGCTTCATCAGCTTTTTCAAGAACAAACAGTACTTGATTAGACTTCATTTGACATCTCTATTATACTTCATCCACATCCTGCTTCCATTTAACTTCATTTTAGACCATTTAACATATGTGCTTTATTACAGAGTATTAAGGTATGATAGTCAAAACCTAGAGATACCTACAATAGATGTTGTAGGCTCATTGGTGGGCTCCGGCATTCGGGTTCTAGTATACAGGTATGAAGTTAATGTGTTTTAATCCGTTAGTATGATTGTAACATCTACAATTTTTGGCATTTTAACACAAGTTAAACAAATTATTGTACAGTGGAGATCAAGATTCAGCGATTCCATTTATTGGGTCAAGAAATTTGGTAAATGGTTTGGCAAAGAAGCTGAAATTGAACTCAACTGTAACTTATGGTGGTTGGTTTGAAGATAATAAGCAGGTAATTGTTCTATAGCTATAACATTAGATAAATAAATTAATAAGAATAGTACACGATATGTAATGGAAGAAAAAAGATAAAACTCTTTATTTTTTTAATTTTTATTCTTATAGTATTTTTAAGGATTCAACAAAATATAAAGATAGAAAAAGAATTTTCACGGGACATGACAGTACTATTTATATCGTGCATCTTGTGACAAATTATTTTCCAATTAATAATTTATAGCATCTAGCATCAAGAACCAAGCGATTGGTGGATGGTTGATTTTTTTTTTTCTAAATTAATTGTTCAAGTCTTGTTTTCTTTTCTAGGTTGGTGGATGGATACAAGTTTATGGAGACATATTAACATTTGCAACTATTAGAGGAGGCTCTCACATGGCACCTTGGTCATCACCAAGGAGATCGCTAGCTTTATTTAAAGGATTTCTTACTGGGAATCTATCCAAATAAGGAACTGATTAACTACAATAAATCAATTATGCCATTCACAGTTGCCTATCAATGGTCCTTCTTCCTTTTTTTTTTTTTTTTGGAATAATAATGGATTTGAATACCTAATGCAATTTAAAGGCTATTGATTCTCTGTTCTAGAGGTTCGTTTTCTTTATTTGTTAGAGCTTGTGAGAAATTTGCAAAGGTGTTCAACAGACTAGGAGATCAAAACTGAAAATATGGAAACTCCCTAATTTCAACAAGCAAGAAAATTTACAATAGTTATCTAAATATATATACATAAGAAGCTTTTGCATGTTCCCAACTAGTACATAGTACTAGGCGTAATTGAAAATTGATGTACATAGTACGGCTTGGATGAAAGTAGTTCATCCAGCGTATATTTAGAAATTGAAACAATCATTTAATTTAAGAAAACAAAAGCAGTTAAAGTATATAAATAATAGAGTGTATAAATGTAATTTTATATGTATATGTCTATTTTTGTAATTGTAATTCCTATTCCTAAATATAAATATAAATGTATCACTGTGAATGAATACGGTGAGCATTACACTTTCATATGGTATCAGAGCCGACCTCCTAAAATTTTCTTCTCTCAACATGTCGACTACTTCTATTTCCTTATCTAATTCTTCTTCTTCTTCCTCTTCTTCTACCTCTTCTGCCTCTAATAACCCAGTTTCAGTTCATCCTACCATTCCTCCTTCTTCTTATTCTGTTTTTCATGTTAGTAACATCAAAAATCATATTTCAATTGTTATTGATTTCACAAACTTTCTCTTATGGCAAACTCTTTTTACCAATATTCTTCATTGTTATCAAATTTATGATCACATTGATGCCAATACCAATCCACCTTCCCAAACTATTGTTGATGGTGAAACTACTCAAATAAATCCAGCATTTACTCTTTGGCTACAGATTGATCATATTATTGTCTCTTGGTTACATGCTACTATTTCTCCGGATATTTTGAAACATGTTTTGCATCCAGGGTAATATTTATCTGCTAGAGAAACTTGGACAGAAATTGAAAAACTCTTCCATGATCATGGTAATGCCAAATGTATGCAATTGAATTATTACAAAAGGCTGCTATGCAGAATTGTAAACCGGTGGCCACTCCCCTTTGTGCCCGCCAACCTCATTCCTCATCTGATGTTAAGTTCCATAATCCCACTCTTTACAGAAGCATAGTTGGCGATTTGCAGTATTTAACTTTTACACGCCCTGAAATCACTTATGCAATTAATTCTATTTCTCAACATATCCATGTACCTTTGGAAATTCATTGGCAATCAGTCAAGTGTATATTATGCTATATCAAAGGTTCTATTTCCAACGGATTGCAACTATATAAGGGCTCTTCTAAACGTTTAGTAGCCTACAGTAATACGGATTGGGCTGGTTGTCCTGATACCCGGCGATCGACAATAGAATATTGTGCTTTCTTAGGCAACAATCTGATTTTTTGGGCTGCAAAGAAACAACAAATTGTATCCCGTAGTAGTGCTGAATCTGAATACCGTGCTCTTATAGCTGTAGTTGTCGAAGTGTGTTGGCTGTCCTCTCTTTTCCGTGATCTCTCTCGCTCCATCACCTTCCCAATAAAAGTGTTTTGTGACAATATATCCGCCACTTATTTGGCTTCCAATCTCGTAAATCATGCTCGCACGAAGCACTTGGAGATTGATTTGCATTTTGTTCATGAGCGAGTTATATGGGGAGACATAGTTGTGTTTCATGTCAGTGGTGATAGACAACTTGCAGATATCTTCACCAAGGGACTTTCTACTGCCAGGTTTTAACATTTGTGTCACAATTTGGGCGTTGTTTCACCATGTCCAAATTGAGGGAAGGTAATAGAGTATCTAAATATAATTTTATATGTATATGTCTATTTTTGTAATTATACTTCCTATACCTAAATATAAATATGAATGAATACAATGAGCATTACACTTTCATAATATAAAGAGACACTTACCAACGAGGAAGTGACCAAATGATCACTTCTTTCTAAGGGCATCATTATTAAAGATGAAGAACTAATTGTAAGAAAAAAAATTAAAAATGTTAGTAGTGGCAAGAAATATGGGTAGTGACTATCATAGTTGAATGTAATTCTATGTTTTAGTGTCTTATAATAGTAGTGTGTAATTGGTCTTGATTTGTATATAAAGAAAACCTTATTTTCATTATAAGGAGATCATGCATTATTGAATGAAATTGAGTTTCTTTGGTGAGAAATTTGCTTTTAAGTTCTTCGTTGAACTTTATGACTTATCAAGTTTAGTTTAGCTTGTGGCGTCAAAACCTAAGTCTTTATTTCTTCTTTACTTATCAAACTCTTTTGTTTGTGATATAGGAAGACTTCAAAGTCTAATTTGATCTTTTATTCTTGCTGGTAAAGGGATGAATTAGTTTATTAATTTCTTAGTTTAATTCTTGACGGTTCTAAATCATATAAACTATAAAGGGTATTAGATTCTTCATCACAAGTTTATTAAAGTTTTTTAACTATTAGGGAGCTTGTATATTGTAACTAATGATTCCCATCACGTACCCTTGGTTCAGCTTCCTTCACTCTATAAATTTATCCTTTTGGTTTATTTTTTAAGGGTTTTTTTTATTGGAGACTTGGGAGACCTATTTTGACCTAAAACTAATTTCTTTACTTTTTCTTTAAATTAATTTTAAGTCCATTTGAACCAAACCCAATCTCCATTTTTGTCAAAGCGTGCTCCAAGAGGTAAAACTTGTATTTTCATATTATTTTTGCATTCTTTTGGCAATGATAGCCTAAAAATTCTTTCTTTAAGACTTTAATAGCCTTTCTTGCTTAAAAGGATTAGCCAAAATAATTCGAGAACCCAAAATCATTTTGCACATTGATTTTTATTGCTTCTTGAATTCTTTACTTCTACTCCTTTTTTGTGGTTGTGATTGTAATTTATGCAATGAAATAGTTGGAAATAAGATACATGATGGTAGAGAAGAAATGGGTATAGATCCGAGAGTGTTCACCATAAACTTGCATTTTATTTGTTCATTCTTGTATTTTTTCTGATTTGGGTCTCGCGCGTATGAGTTCATACCCATATGCATAGGATTTATAAAGTTTCCACCTTTAGCATCTAAGATAGTGTTTTTATTGGTTTTTAATATAAAAAATTGTATACATCATGTAAAAACATTGTTATATTAAATTTTGCATATTTATGGCAGTTTATGCATTTTCATTAATTTTAGCATAAAAATTGCATTTTTATATTTTTATGCAAAAATCCAATTTTTATGATAAAGTTTGCATCTTCAAATTATTTCATGAATTTTTATTAATTTTAGTTTAAAAATTGCATTTTTTCTTGAAAAATTTCATCTTTTGTTTAAAAGTTAGCATTTTATGGCATCTTCTTGTATTTTTTGTTGATTTCGATGTAAAAATGCCATTTTTTATTTAAATATGATATTTTTATCATAAAGTTAATTTTTCTATTGCCTTCTTATCTCAAAAGTCTTTTTCTTTATTTTTTTTTTATGAAAGTTGCATTCTTATTTAAAAGTTGCATTTTTTTTTTTGTAAATGTTACATTTTTATTGCATTTCTGTTATAAAAATGTCATGTTTAGCTCATGGCATTAAAAAGCTTATATTTTTATTAAAAGGTTGCATCTTTAGATCCATCTTTGGTAAAGTTTGCATTTTTACTTTTATTGTCATAAAAATCCTATTTTTATTACATTCTCATTGCAAATATCATATTTTTACACCATTTCGACCATAATGTTTTCATCATCAATTAATTCTTACAATAAAAAATTCAATTTTGACGTCAAGTATGTATTTTTATGCATTTTTATTCATTTTCATCAAAAATTATATTTTTACATAAAAGCTTCCATTTTTATTTCATTTGACCATTTAGATCACATTTTTTTACATTTTTGTCATTTTGTACAAAAGCTAAATATTTTTACATAAAATGTGCATTATGGGTGTTTTTTTTTTGTATTAAAAGTCATTTTAATAAAACACACACACATGCATTTTAGGCTTGCATTAAAAATTATATTTTTCATTTACATTTTATTATCATAGGCATAAAAATTATATTTTTACATACTCTATTTTCACAACATAAAATATGCATTTTTGCACATATTTTAACATGCTTTTGGGGTCCTTCATTTCTTATTTATTATTTATTTGTTCACTTTTGTACCAATTCATTTAATCTCGGTTCAATGCTTTTCTTTGATTATTTGATGAATGTGCTGCCTCGTGAATGAATATATGATTATGAATGAATGGTCATTTTGTCTGCTAGCTTTAGGACTATATTTATTTTTTTTCTTTTTTTTTCTTTTTGATTGTATTTCTAGGATTTGTTCAAGATGATGTATCCTTAATCCCTTTTCCCCTTTTATTTTATTTTATTTTATTTTATGGTGAATGACTATATATTGTGCTTATTGTGAATGTTATAAAGGCTTACATTATCTTTGCCATCATTAATCCAAAACTATGGTGATGTGATAAGTAAATAGGTGTTGTATCATAAGGAAAAGTCAAGTAGAAACTACTTCTTGAACTCAGAATCTCTTATGAAGCGAATAGATTTCGCGTAGTCTAGAGATCTATTTCCCATTCCCAATCGATCAGGTGACGAATCCAATTGCACGAGGCTTCTCTAGGAATTTTTGAAAAAAAATTTTTGATTTGCACTCTTGATTATATTCAGTCTAATCCAATGTCGTAGTTATAATCACCTATAGTTTCTGGAAAAACCCGGCTCACTCATATAACCTTTAGCCACTAATCTAGCTTTGTTTCTAATAATGATACCTTAGTCATTCAACTTATTCTTGTAAACCCATTTGGTGTGAATAATGGGGTAATTCTTAGGTTTAGGAACTAGGCTCTAAACCTTATTTCTCTTAAATTAATTGAGTTCTTTTTGTATAGCAAGAGCCCAACATTTATCATTCAAAGCATCATTAGTAGACTTTACCTCAATTTAAAAGATGAAAGTTAGATTTATAAGAGATCTAAAAGAAGATCTAATGGTTACCCCCATTGATGTTTCTTCTAAGATGAGCTCCTTTGAATGGTTTTTCTTATATTGCCAATCTTTAGGTAGCTCTTCCTTTATTGTAGGTGGTGCTTCTTTCTTTTCTTTGTTGGTTAGTCCTTCCAACTCCAAGGGATTTGTTGCCTCCTTTTCTTGTAAGCAAATATATATGAAATAATCTACAAGTCATCAACAATAATAATATTATCCTTTCTCAGATCAAGTGGTTTAGATTCATCAAAGACAATATGCAGAGACTCCTCAACCACTAAAGTCCTTTTGTTAAAGACTCTATAAGCTTTGTTAGAGGTGGAATAGCCTAAGAAAATTCCTTCATCGGCTTTAGAGTCAAACTTCCTTAGATTATCGTAGGTGTTTAGTATAAAGAACCTGCATTCAACACTTTTAGATATGAATAAGAGGTTTTATTCAAAATAAGTCTTTTAAAAACTCTAGTAGAAATATAACAAGCAGTATTAACGACTTCTACCCAAAAGTACAATTGTAAATTATACTTATTGAGCATTGTCCTAGCTATTTCCATCAAAGTCCTATTCTTCCTCTCAATTATCTTATTTTAATAAGGTGTTCGAGAGGAAGAATAGTTATAAAAAATACCATTTTCATTATAAAAATTATTACAATCTTTTTTTTAAAATTCAGTACCATAATCACTTCTAATACTAATAATGCAAAAACTTTGTTTGAACCTTTTTTGCAAAACTTGTAAAAGTATTAAAAGCATCATTTATGTGAGCCAAGACACACACCCACGTAAATATAGAGTAATCGCCAACTAATTAAGACATATGTATAGTGCATTCCACCTAAACTAGTAACTCTAATAGATTCAAATAAATCCATATGAATGAGCTATAATGACCTAGAAGTGGACACTCTATTTTTGAGTGTAAAGGATGACTATGATTGCTTTTTCAATTGATAAGCATCATAAATCTTGTCTTTAATGAACTTGATTTTGGGCTACCCATACACAAGTTCATCTTTGTAAAGTTGATCAATTAACTCAAAATTATCATATCTTAACCTCTTACGCTAAGTTCATAAACTCAAAATTAGCATGTCTAAACCTCTTATCCCAAGTCTATAAGTCATGGAAGATAGACATTTGACATTTAAACTCTTTGTTGTACACATTGTTCAAATCAATCATACACACGTTATCTACCCTTTCTCCACTAAAAATCACTTTCTCATCATTAAGTTTACTCTCAAAGCAATTTTTAGCATAGAAAGTCACGTTATTTTCCATGTTATATAGTTGGCTAATACTAAGTAGATTATATTTGAGACTACCAACAAGCAATACATGAATATGTAGAGTTTTCGGGTTACCTATATTACTAGTTCCAATAATTTTTCCTTTGGCATTATCTCTAAAGGTGACATTTCCTCCATTTTTGGCTTTTAAGGAAGTGAAATAGCTGTTATTACCCATCATGTGCCTTGAATATCCACTATCCAAGTACTATTGGCTTTTACACTTAGTAGATTTCAAGTAAACCTACACATTATGGGATCAAACAACTTTTTGAATCTAAACCTTATTTGTTCTAGGTTGGTTAGTCTTAAAATAATCCTTAAACAAAAGATAAAGATGAAGCTTCCTATAATAACATACATTGCTAGTATATCCTAATTTCATATAATAGAAGCACCTAACATTTGCAAATCTACTTTACCTACCAATATTTACAAATCTAGCATGATTATAATGGTTGTTGGCTCTTCTAGGGATAAAATTTCTAGGATATGCATGCAATTCATAAGGAAAATTATACGTGAATCTTTGAGGTCTAATGTTCATATGTGTGCCTCTTATTGTATATGAATGAATATGAGATTAGGGTTTTTTAGCCTAAACTTTGAAACCTTAAGCCTTAGAGACATTAGCCTTTAGAGGCTTTACCTTGGCACCAATATATACTTTGACTCTTTGGTCTTGAAATCTTGAGCTTTGGGGCTCTCATTTAAAATAAGAGATAAGGGTAGAGAAGTCTTGATAAATTTATGGGAACTTGATGATGAAGAGGCTCCATTTAAGTACTCAAGTCCCAATTTCAAACTTGGAGTTCTTTGATAATTCAAGAGACTATTAAGATTCTCTTTTCCTTTTTGAAATTTAGGGATGGTGCTTTTTAACTCTAAAATTTATTTCTTAAGAAAGTAATTCATTTTCCTTTTTAGCTTTATTAAAATCATCCTTCAAAGAAATAGTGTCTTTCAAATCAAGAGACAATTTTTCATTAATGGAATTAATTTTTAAAAATTATTCTTTCAATTCCTAAAAACATTTAGTTAATTTTAAAAGCTCCTTTTTATAAAACTTTTTAAAAAGTAATTTTCTTCATTTAAAAGCTAATTTACTCAACATAGAGTCATCATCATCAAGTTCATCATCATCATCATCACTAAAATCAAGATAATCATAAGAAGAGGTAGAAGTGAAATGCACCTCATTTTTATCCTCTAAGGCTATAAAGCAAAGGTTGGCTACTTATTATTGCTCCTTCTTTATTTTTGATTCGAAAGAGTCATTCTAAGTAGATTTCAAAGCTTTCTTCTTCTCCTTTGCTCTCTTGCCTTTTTGTTTGAGCTTGAGGCATTCACTTCTAATATGATCGGGCCTTTTATATTCATAGCATGTCACTTCTTTAGCCTTTTTGTGATCACCCTTTTGGTTTTCACTTATTTTGCCAAATTCTTCCTTCTCAAGAACTTCTTAAATCCCCTTATGAGCATTGTTTGTTCTTTATCATCTTTATTAGTGTAGATGTGCCCTAGGGCCATTTTTATATGTAGACATTATATATTTATCCTTATGGCAATAAAATATTCATTTAAATTAAATGTTAAGTTTATTTGAATATTTACCCTTAGTATCATATTGAATGAGTTTATTATCAAGAGTTGATAATATGAGTGATAAACTCATTTGGTATATATACTATAAATATTCATGGCCGTTGGATTAATATAAGGGTAGTATAAATCACAAGACTACCACCTCTGTCTATTTTACTTGATCAATAAGTGATATTAATAGTGGGAGGTAGTGAGTCTCATGCTACTTGATATGAGATATCAGAATAGACATATGGATACTCATGTGATGGGTGGATCAAACTGTAACGTAAGATTTGTGATTGCATGGAAATTCACCTTATCAACAATCATAATCTTGGACATAATAGTGTATATGGTCCTTTGACCTGAGGCGACATGATCATCCATAAATGGTTGGTTAGAGTTTGTTATCGCTTACATACCTGTGCTAGCCATGTATGGGTATATTGTGTGTAGTGGCTCTAGTTGGTTATATGTAGGGATGAGTGATCGACCAATATGAAATTTATGACCTAAATTGAACCGGGATAAGATTCTATGCTATCTAAGTTATTCTTGATGAATAAGTACTTGATCAGGTCAAACTTAATTTACCTGAAAGAGTTTCGGTGCTAGAAAGGAGTTTCTAGTAATAGTCATATTTTATCGAGAATTAAACTGAAGATGAGGTCATATAATTGAGGCAATTAGAGTTTGACTAAACTATAACTCTAGCCGATATTGGGATCTTATAATGAAGGGACATTTATTACACGGTAATTATATTTTATGGTTCTTGTAGATCTACATATAGTATTCATTTCTAATTGGGTAGTCGTGATATCTATACTAGGGGTCACTCATGACTTATTGGGAGCTAAATGTGATAAATTGGGATTTCACATTTAGCATGGAAAGAGTTTCTGTAATATTAATAGTTAATATTATTTTCCATTGCCATTTAGACTTGAACCTAGTAAGTCACACACACACACAAGAGTTCCACATTTGAAGATTATTATTGATTTAATTATTAATTAAAGAGTTTAATTAATTAATTAAATCAATTGAATTAGATTTGCACGTATACGGGGATCTAGCATATCTCGAAATCAAAATACAAAGATTGGGACTTTATTACAATTAAATAAATATTAATTTGGACTTGATTTAATATATGATATTAAGTTTAAGGACTAAATTAATATTGGCTTCCAAGTTTATTTATATATGAGCCATGAGATAGACCATTTATATTAATAGAGATGGACTTAAGATGGACTTTATTTAAAGAGTTTAAATCAGCCCATTAGTTGTCTTATTTGGTATGGAGTGGGCCTTATCTAAGTGTTAGAGAAGCTCATATGTCCATAACCTTAGCCCAACTCATTAAGGGTTAATGAGGTTAAAGGCTAAGGTTATCCATGTAACCAACCAATACCTGCTAACTCAAAAAGCAAAGGCATGCATATAGATTGAGTGTGAGACACTCAATCTATCAAGTGCATATAGCTTGAGTGTGAGACACTCAAGCTATGACAATGCATGTGGCTTGAGTGTGAGATACTTAAGTTATTATCAAATTGGTTTTTTTAAGTCAGTGGAGAGTGTAGAGACAACACGTCCTAATGCACATTTAAGAGATATTTGAATATTTTTTCAAAAGAGAGAAAAGGTTGATATCATCTTCTACCTTCTTCTTCTTCAAGTGTAGAGAATTAAAAATAACTCAAGTGTTGTGTAATCTTAAGTGAAAGCCATTATTGTACAAGTGTTGTACAAGTGCACATCCATCACTTACATCCATTGGAGGTTGCATCCTATGTCACACCTGTGTCCTAAATACATAACTGTTATGTATTGCATTTACATATTATATTTTCATTAAGTATATTAAAATAGGATAAGCTTGTATATTTGAGCTAGACTTAAGATTTAATTGAGGTTAGTACTTAGTTACGGAGAAAGAATTTTTAAATTTCGATGACACTTAAATTGAGTAATATTAAGTGGGAATAAATAATATGAAGTCCAATTGAAGTAAAGTTTAGAGAATTAAAATATTAAGAATTTATGGACTTATTTTTAATG